>JAZHYW010004052.1:0-82008 GCA_037355805.1 Ixodes ricinus
GCTACGATGATCCACCGGTTGTTATTGGTGGAGACGGGGAATGGGCCCAAGAAATCAATTCCGACTCTCTGAAAGGGATGATGTGGTGGGGCGATGGAGTGCAGTGTACCAGATGGTTTTGTCGTTGGACTCTTCCTGGTTTGGCATTGGTGACAAGAACGGACATATTTGTTGATGGCACGGTACATTCCGGTCCAGAAGTAGCTCGTTCGGATTCGAAAGTACGTTTTGGAGAAGCCTAGATGTCCGGCCGTTGGGTCGTCGTGATTTGCACGAATAACATCTTTTTGCAGCTCTCGTGGAATGACAAGAAGCCAAGGACGTCCTTCCGGTTCGTAATTTCGTCTGAATAGGGTGCCGTTGTGAAGGGCGAACAAACGCGCTGAGCGTACTGTGCTCTGTGAGACATGTGGGGTTACCCCAAGAAGGTAATCAATTATCGGTTTTAGGTAAGGATCAGACGCCTGAGCTGCGGAAATGTCAACTGGTGTCAGAGGTGCTGTCGTGAGCAAGTTTTTTGTGTCTTGATGAGGAGCGACGAGCGGTAGAGGGCATCGAGACAAGCCATCGGCATCGAGGTGTTTTTTTCCAGATTTGTAGAGGACGGTGAAGCTATAATCTTGCAGTTTGAGGGACCATCGCCCAAGGCGTCCTGAGGGGTCTTTCAGACTGGCGAGCCAGCAGAGTGCGTGGTGATCGGTCACTATGTGGAAGTGAATGCCGTAGATATAGGGGCGAAATTTTGACACAGCCCATACAACAGCCAAGCATTCGCGTTCAGTTATTGTGTAATTCCGTTCACATTGGGTAAGAGTGCGACTCGCGTAGGCAATAACACGTTGGTTGTTTTGAAAGTTTTGAGCCAAGACGGCACCGATACCATGTCCGCTGGCGTCTGTTCGTATTTCGGTTTCGGCTCCTTCAGTAAAGTGGCCAAGAATGGGACTGTTCGTCAAGGCTGATTTAAGGGATTCAAAAGATTGGCGTTGAAGTGGGCCCCATTTGAATGCGGCGTTATTGCGAAGGAGTTGATTGAGAGGTTCCGCGACGTGAGCAAAGCCAGGTATGAACTTTCGGAAGTATGTGCATAGTCCAAGAAAAGCACGGACGTCTTTTTGAACTTGCGGAACAGGAAATTCAGAAACGGCTCTGAGTTTGTCGGGGTCCGGGCTGATGCCATTGGCACTGACTACATGGCCAAGTACTTTCAGTTGTCGAGCAGCGAACGTACATTTCTTCGAGTTTAATTGCAAGTGTGCGGAGCGAAAACAACCAAGAACTTGCCTCAGCCGGTGTAAATGTTGATCAAGTGTGGTTGAGAAAACGATGACGTCGTCGAGGTAGCATAGACATATATCCCAGGTGAGGCCGCGGAGCAATGTATCCATCATCCTTTCGAAGGTCGCTGGGGCATTGCACAGACCAAACGGCATTACGTTAAACTGGTAGAGGCCGTCAGGTGTGACGAACGCTGTTTTAGGTCTGTCAGCATCAGCGACTGGTATTTGCCAGTAGCCGGTCCGGAGATCCATCGATGAAAAGAAGGATGACCCTTGGAGGGCGTCTAGGGTGTCGTCGATCCTGGGCAGCGGGTAGACATCTTTCCTGGTCACTTTATTCAGACGGCGGTAGTCTACACAGAAGCGCCAGGACCCATCCTTCTTTTTTACGAGGACAACGGGTGACGACCAAGGGCTAAAGGAAGGCTGGATGACTTTCTTCTCCAACATTTCGGTGACGTGCTGTTGGATGACTTTGCGCTCTGTGGGTGAAATTCGGTATGGTCTGCTTTTAAGTGGGCGTGCCTCTCCAGTGTCAATGTGATGATGGACAACGGATGTTTGAGCAAGGGCTTGGCTGCTGAAGTCAAATAAATCAGAATAAGCTTTAAGCAGGGTGACTAAACGATGTTGGTCCTCGGCAGGCAAATTAACGTCCACCATCCTTGTAAAGTTGTCACTCATATCGCGCGCGGGTGGACAAGTAGGGGGGACAAATGTTCCGAAAGAGTGGCGATGTGGTGTTCCTCATACATGGTCATATTGGCGACACGAGTGTTCCGGGGAAGTATTTGCGACTCCGTAGATGCGTTGGTGAGGCAAAGACAAACACTGCCTTCTACTAGGGACACGATAGAGTATGGGACGACAATACTTTTCTTCGCAAATAGTGATTCAACAGGTTCCACTAGTCCAGAGGTGCCTATAAACGACGGGTCGGCTGTGAGCGCTACGGCAACGGCAGATAGTGGTGGCAAAAGAAGGTCGTCGTTTGTGCGAAGGGGCATGTTTGTCGAATGGGAGTGATCAGTGACGGGGTCGATGCAGCTCAGCTCTAGTTCGCCTCTAGCACAGTCTATGAAGGCGTCTGTGGACGTCAGGAAATCCCAGCCTAAAATAACGTCAGCGACGCAGTTAGAGACGACGAGGAATACGACAGTATAGGATACGTCTGCAATGAGAATGGACACTGATGCACATCCGAGAGGTTGCACCAATTCGCCGTTACCCATGCGCAATAGGTGTCCGTTGGCTGGAGTAATTACCTTACGTAAGCGGCGGCAGACATTATCTGATATGCATGATTTGGCGGCTCCTGTGTCGACCAAGGCGACGAATGTTTGTCCTGCAATATAAACGTTGAGTGTCGTCGGTCCAATAAAAGGAGGATTTTCGGCAACTGGTGGCAGTGCAGCCTGACCTCCGGTGGCAACACAGGCTGCCCTCCTTAGTTTGACGACGGCGTCGACGCTGCGGCTGCGTGGTTGAAGGGTGACACTGATCGGCGACGTCTGGGGTATGGCGAGGGTGATCGGCCGCGGTGATCTTGAGGTGTTTGTGAATCATTTGCAGAGCGGCGTGCGTCGGAGGAGCGGCTGTCGTCAAAGTCTCTCGAATAGGGAGACGGATTGCCAGGTGCATGATAATAGGCGTTATTATCGATTCGTCGACGGCAGTAACGGGCGATGTGACCAGCTGTGTGGCAATAGAAGCACACCGGGCGCTGGTCTTCTGTTCTCCAAATGTCGGTGCGTCGTTGTTGTCCATAAATTCGTCGTGGGGGTTGGGGGTGGTGTAAGAAGGACGTCTGGTAGCGGGGTTGTGCGTCGTACAGCATTGGGCAGCAGGGTGTGGGTGCTGGTGGTGCTGGTACGTACGTAGGGGTAGGCGGAGCGAGTGGTTGGAGAGCAGCTCGTACTTCGTCCTGTACTACCTTCTGTATAGTTTCGGTGTCGCTCCGTTGGTTTGGGGTGACATCTGACGATCGTGGTGTGCCGAAGTACGCCAGCAGTTCCTGGCGGATGATTTGCCGAATTAATTGTGGAAGGTCGGACGTCGTTGTGGTCTGTGGGGATACTTCGGGCAGGCGTTCGAAGGGTTCCTTTGTTATGCGGGCGCTTTGCAACTCCTCGTACTTCTTGCACTCTGTAATGAGGTGCTGAACAGTTGGAGGTGATTTTGGAGCTACGATTGAGAATAGCTCGTGTGATAGCCCTTTGAACAAATGTCGGATTTTGTCTTCTTCGGTCATGTTAGTGTCGACGCGCCGACACAGGCGAAGGACGTCCTCAATGTAGGACGTGGAGGACTCTGTTGTAGTTTGGTACCGTCGGGCAAGTTTATCTTTCGCCTGTTGTTTGCGGCGTTCGGGCTTGCCAAATACTTCCGCGAAAGCCAATTGGAATCCGTCCCAGGAATTTATCTCTTCTTCATGATTATCAAACCACTGGAGTGCGGTATCCTTCAAGAAGAAAACCACATTCGCGAGCTTGAGGGTATCGTCCCACCTGTTATGTAGGCTAGCCCGGTCGTAACTTCTTAGCCAGTCGTTGACATCGGCCTCGGGTGCTCCAGAGAAAACTGGTGGATCTCGCTGACGGTTCTTGACGGGCGGTGGAGCGGGTGGTCGTTGTCCGTTGGCATTGCCCGCCTCGTCCGGCATTGCGTTGTGCGTTGAACGTCCGCTGCGAAGCTCCAGGGCCGATCGCGATAGCACAGGAACCGAGAGGTTGGGAATCGTCTGCACCTCCACCACTTGTGAGGGTGTTTATGAGAGACGTATTTGATGGTGCGATGTGGGAAGACCAGAGGCGATCAATGGCGGAACAGCCGAATCGCTCCCAGCTCGTGTGTCCAAAAACATGCAGCGCGCGCCCCTATTTCGCCAAAGATGTGCGTCGTCGTCTTCGTAACAATATATATATATATATATACAATGGGCATGGTGGCGGGGGGCCGAAGGCGTGGGTATATATATATATATTTTCTTAATTTCCCGTGGTCGCTCTCTGAATCGTGCTCGAGGTTCGTTCGGTGCGAAACGTCCCCGATAACATCGTCTTCATCACTGATAACATCAAGTTTCGCCTCGCATTAATTTACCACTCCCCTTAAATGCTAATCCGGGACATGAGGATTTTGTATATAGTATATATATATATATATATATATATATATATATATATTTCTTAATGTCCCGTGGTCGCTCTCCGAATCGTGCTCGAGGTTCGTTCGGTGCGAAACGTCGCAAGCTTATTCGTGGGTACGAGTACCTCCGTAAGGCTTAGCTGGCCTTACCGCAGTGGTAGCAGAGTGAACGTTGGTTGGCCGTTCGCCACACGTCTGCATTCTTCGGTGTACGTTGTTCACCGCGGACGTACGATTGGTTCTTCCTGACGTAGGAAATAATGCGGTGTTGGCGTGTCGGGAGGCACTCACTTGATCGAATGATGTTTTAGCGAACGCCGACGTTTCACCCAATGACACGTTAGCGAATAGTCGGCCGCCGCGATTCGGCATTTACGGTTGCGCCAAGTGGGTTAGCGTTTTTGTAATGAACCGCCGCAGACTGCAGCCGCAAAGCCGGCGTAAGCGCAGCGCAATGGGGTATGGGTTAACACGCGCTCCGTAATTCGCTAAAACATCGTTGTTGGCTAAAACGTCATTCGCTCATGTGACATATGGACCCGATTATGACCCGGATGCCTGGGAGTTTGGCTTCGAAATTTCAGCAGGACGACTCTTGAGTAAACGATAATAAGTTCTGGAGAAGAGAAACAAGGGGCACAAAGGACAGACACAAATCTGCAAACACAGCTAGGTGACCGATACACGCTGAAAAAAATCCGTCTGGTCCTGGTATCGAACCAGGGATTTCTCCATTTGCAGCGAGTGCTCTACCTAACTGAGCTAACCAGGGGTTAGACGTCAGTAGATCACACGGGTTTTAACTAGCTATTACCACTTTAACGCCAGTAGGGGTAAATGGGCTGCTATTTTAAGGTTATGATGTAAGTAATGCAAAGGTTCAGGCGACCTGTACGGAAGTCGTTTATTCTGTCCAGCTCTACTACACCTTTGCAATATTACATCTTGTGTGGAGAGCTCTGGGGAGTGGTTCATAATGACTAACTCTGGCCTGTATGGCGCGCTCGATGTTAGATGCCTCAGTGACGAACGGTTGCACTGTTGTCGGAGGGTTGCCTCAACGTAAAAAAAAGTTTGAAATTTGAACAGGTTGCAAAAGTTGTCCACCCATTCAAGTCATATGGCATTATGGCATACAGGTACCGGTGTGACATGGGTCCCTGATTCGTGCAGGTACCCAATTGGTGACCTAGCACCCATATGGCACCGGCAATCGTTTGATACAGGCGCACGGTTTATACAGCCACCCGTTCGAAAAGTCTACCTGTTTGATAGGGCACTCTTTTCAACAAACCATACAATTAAAGTCCACATTAAAAAAAAGACGTTTCGAATTTGAACAGGTTTATACCCGTGCCCATTTAACCATACCGGTGAACGATTCAAACTTTCGTTTAGCAGTATAACCAACCTGCCCACCGCTTCGATCAAACTGCATCCCCACGTAGTCAAATTGTCCACAAGTTTGAGCGCAGTGGTATGTGGACCTATTCACACCGCAGAGCGGCATGGCGGACCGGTTTGAAACTGCTCAACTGTTTAGTCATACTACTCACCGGCATAGTCAAACTATTTATGTTTAGCGTATTAGTATCAGAACCATTTCACATGGCATACCGGCCTAGAGGACTGGTATAAAGAGGGAGAGAGAGAGAGAGAGAAGGAAAGAAATATCGCCCGGACCTGCTCTTCGGGATTCTTGACAAGCGGAATCGGGTGTGGGAACCGGTCTTTGCGTTGCCGCACTTTCAAGGCCGGCTGGATCGGTCCTCGGGAGTGCTGAGGAAATCTTCAGGAAGAGGATGAAAGTCGCCGGGGAGACGAAGCCGAGAGACGATGTGCGTGGTCGACGGGGGGCGATCGGCGGCCGGACGATAAGCGATCCGGGAAAATAGGGAAGATAACCAAAGTGGACGTACCGCTCGCTACAAGACAGCAGCGGGACTGAGAGTGTTCGCCGGTCGCGTCTCGAGATGATTCTAATCTCATCTAGAACGGCACCTCTTAGCCACCCACCAAATGTTCAGTTTCCCTGCCTGAAATTAATCACCCGTGTCTCTTTTATTGGGCGCCTTGTTCATTTCAGTGGGTGTCCGCGTGTACCGTTTGTGCTTGTGCCCTAATTATTATATTAGCGGGTGTCCGCGTGTACTGTATGGTGTTCGCAACTTGCCTTTGTTATAGAATATTGATGGGCGACGGAATGCTAGGGGCTCTTTTTCTTGGACGACGAAGTTAATGAAATCTGCTTTGACCTTCATAGACGTCAGAGAGTAAGTCCCATTCTCTAGTATATGCGTCTATCGAAGAAAGCGTCAGAAGATCGTTATTTGGCTGTGCTGGTTCGATCGATTGCAAACGGTACCGATTGGAGCTAAGAAAAAAATTGCCTCAAAAGGGGTAAGGTATGAAACGAGTCCCGGTTTCGAACGGGTGCCGGGATCTAAAGGGTACCTGTATCGAATGGAGGCCCGCATCAAACAGGTACTGTAACATCTCCGGGGTCGTCCTTGTTGTCGGGCTCCGCGGGAGCCAGGCGCCGACCAGGACATCAGGCAGAAGGAGCTCGGAAGCAGGGCCGCTTTTGACAAAGGTTTACTTTACATTTGTACAAGGTCGGAAAACAGCATCAGAAGACAGGAGTCCCGAAGAAGTCCGCTTCTTTTATCGGGACGCTCTTCCCTAGATTCCCCACGTAGGGATTTCGACTAGCTATGTCAGCTCCTCCCCACACACAGCGACACCCCCCGTCTCCACTCACACACGCCACCAACGCCATGCAGATTAGCGGTCCCAAAGACGTGTCCGCTTGTCACCCGAGGGGTCGGCGGGGTCGGCGCGGCGCGCATCCATGATTGCAGCGGCTTCCTTTTCCGAAGGGAAGGTAATTGGGTGCGGGGCGCCCGACTGGAGGGGTCCGTCTGGCAAGTGCGGGAAAGGATGCCTTGACCTCGTTGGCCGCTGTGGGATTCTTGGAGGGATGAGCGGCTGGTCTTCTCCCGCGCGTCGGCGGGCCTCTGGGGAAGTCGCTGACCAGCCCTTTCTTCTCGCCGCGGACGCATGTCCTTGGGCTTCCTGGAGCCCAATAGGTTCCCGGAACGTAGAAATGCCTGGACGTTTTCCCACGTCTGCAGGCTTCCTGGAAGGTCGCTTGGACGCCTGCGGGTCTCCAG
Source organism: Ixodes ricinus (assembly GCA_037355805.1). Lineage (NCBI taxonomy): Eukaryota > Metazoa > Arthropoda > Arachnida > Ixodida > Ixodidae > Ixodes > Ixodes ricinus. The sequence goes on from JAZHYW010004052.1 coordinate 7,601, forward strand.
GACGGCGTTCATTACAGCTCCTCCACGGACGGGAAGATCTCTGAAGGGGAGGAGTTTCCGCTGCTCTCCTGAAGAGATCAGCTTTGAGGTCGTCAAGAGTGGCCAACACCCCAAAGAAGCACAGACCGCAACACACAAATCCAGCAAGCGACGCCACACTCTCCACAATCACCAGGCCCGCAATCACAAAAATTAACTTGTCGAAGTACTGTACGTCCTCGCAAACAGGAAAGGTGACGTTTTTTTGCGCCACGCCATCCTTGCAAGTTTCCCAAAGCTTGGTCAGACTGGGATCGGCCCTCTGCTCTTCGATGAGCACTTTCTTTGTTACGGAGACGAGCTGTTCGAAGCTTTTTGAGGTTGGTGCTAATAGCACCCCATCTGTCTGCGTCAGCTGCTCGTCGGGGATTTCCCTGTCTAACGCCGGGGTTTTCTCTCTTTCTACCCCTTTCCTCGTCTTTTTAGGGCTACTCTGCTCTGAAAACCTTACTGGAGAGTCCTTTAGATCTCCCGGGCTAGCATCGTCATAAGCAAGCCTCGTGGACAGCTCGCGAGCTTTAGCTCTTGGGAGTGCTTGAACGAGACCCTCCCCGAGGCTTCTGCCCTGCTCTCTTAGAATCTTCTCTGTACGGTTAGAAAACAGGTAGCGGTACTGCGGCGGCAGTTTGTCCGAAACCGCCGCCTCAGTGCGAACCTCTCCGAACGGACCAGAAACGAGGACATCCGCCACGGGAAGACACACGCTCCCCTCGTCTAACACCGACTTGATCCAACTACACTTTCCATTGTAGTTGGCTTCGGTGACATAAGTAGGGTGAACAAGGTCAATGGTGGCTCCACTGTCGCGCAACACGCGGCATGCCTTCCCGTTTACCGTCATGTCGAACAGGTACGGGCTCAGGAGCTCATCATTCTCCGCGCACTGACTAGCGTAGGCGAAAACCACCCTTGGTTTAGTGCATCTTGCGGCAATGTGCCCCGTCTCATGGCAGTTGAAGCACGTTATAGGCTTCCTTGCCTCGAATGCTTTCCTCTTTTGCCTATCGTCCGCCTCACTGCCCTGGGATGATTTCGTTTCCTCATCCCCCTGATTTTCCTCAGTGTTCCTTTCCGTAGGCTCTCTCCCTTTCCATCCCTTGCCGCGTCGCTCGTCCCAGTTTGTCTTTCCGAAGGTTTTCCCCGTTCCTTCTTTGTTGTTTCTGCGCGAGCTATACTCGTCCGCGAGATCCGCGGCCTTGTAGACGGAATCTACATCTGTTTTGTCTTGGATCCAAGTCCGCATGGGTTCACTTAGTGTCTTATAAAACTGTTCCAGTGCGACCACCTCCAGAATCTTTTCTTTGTCGTCATACGACTTGGCTACCTTCATCCATTCGATAAGATACGACCTCAGTTCGTACGCGAACTCTGCGTAGCTAGCCTCTGACTTTTTGCTCACGCTTCGGAACTTCTGTCGGAACGCTTCCGCCGACAGGCGGTACTTCTTGAGCAAACAGCCCTTCACACACTCGTAATCGTCCGCCTCTTCCGCAGTTAGCCTGGCGATTACCCCGGCTGCCTCGCAGGGCAGTACACCCAGCAACCTCCTGGGCCAAGAGTCCCGGTTAAAACGGGCCCTTTCACATGCCCTCTCGAAGTTTACAAGGTAGAGACCCATGTCCTGTCCTACCTTAAATGGTTGTATCAGCTTCGACATGTCATAGAGATTTCGGCTGCCTGCTACCTCCATCTCTGGTCCTCCGTTCGTCTTCCTCAGTTCCACCTCTAGACGAAGTTTTTCAAGTTCCAATTCTTTAAATTTTGCTTCGTTTTCGTTTCGGTTTTTGATTCGTTTCCACATTACCTCAATTTCATCGTTGTCAAGACCCTCTTCCTGTATAGCCTTAACGAGCTCCATTTTTTTCATTGATGTGCCCGCCTCAACCCCAAGCTCTTCACACAAGTCGAGCAACTCCGATTTCAGCAAGCGCTGCAGCTCCATGACCGCGACCTATCTGGGCGGCAAACTCTGCTCCACTACCAAGAAGTACCAACCTCAAAACTTCAAAACTCCAAGGTAGTCCCCACGCCCCTGCAAAATCTCAACTCTATTTTACAGGCCTGGCGAAAGGGAAAGGATGCCGTCACTCACCAGACTCGGATCACGGCCCATGAAATCTTTCGGCGCTGCCGCTCACTGGTCGTTGAACTCGATCCCACCGGCTGCCATCCAGTTGTAACAGCTCCGGGGTCGTCCTTGTTGTCGGGCTCCGCGGGAGCCAGGCGCCGACCAGGACATCAGGCAGAAGGAGCTCGGAAGCAGGGCCGCTTTTGACAAAGGTTTACTTTACATTTGTACAAGGTCGGAAAACAGCATCAGAAGACAGGAGTCCCGAAGAAGTCCGCTTCTTTTATCGGGACGCTCTTCCCTAGATTCCCCACGTAGGGATTTCGACTAGCTATGTCAGCTCCTCCCCCACACACAGCGACACCCCCCCGTCTCCACTCACACACGCCACCAACGCCATGCAGATTAGCGGTCCCAAAGACGTGTCCGCTTGTCACCCGAGGGGTCGGCGGGGTCGGCGCGGCGCGCATCCATGATTGCAGCGGCTTCCTTTTCCGAAGGGAAGGTAATTGGGTGCGGGGCGCCCGACTGGAGGGGTCCGTCTGGCAAGTGCGGGAAAGGATGCCTTGACCTCGTTGGCCGCTGTGGGATTCTTGGAGGGATGAGCGGCTGGTCTTCTCCCGCGCGTCGGCGGGCCTCTGGGGAAGTCGCTGACCAGCCCTTTCTTCTCGCCGCGGACGCATGTCCTTGGGCTTCCTGGAGCCCAATAGGTTCCCGGAACGTAGAAATGCCTGGACGTTTTCCCACGTCTGCAGGCTTCCTGGAAGGTCGCTTGGACGCCTGCGGGTCTCCAGGACGGCGTTCATTACAGTACCCGTATACCATAATAGCATATGATATCAACGGCCCAACTATTTGCCAAACTGACCAAATTTCAAACAGGTCGACCGTTTGGCAACCGCAGAGCGTTTCGGCAGGCCACCAGAAGAGGTGCTCACATACATGTTTGGGGGGCGGGTTTGTTTTATACGTTATATATATATATATATATATATATTGGGCGGCCGTAGGACTAACAAATTTGCCACTCCTTGAAAAATGTAATTTGCCAGCGTACATGCGAAAAACGGCGCACGATTGTCGTTTCACAGAATAGTTTGTGTCTATACTTCGAGGTTATCTAGGAGCTGGTGAAATTATAAATTAGAGCACGAAAGGTGGCCCTGAATCTTCTGTGTACTATACTAGCCTGTTCTTTATTTTCATAAGGGTTTGCAAGCTCGCTCCCATGTGGTTTGGTGCACGCAAAAACACTGAAAATGTCGTAAGAGGAATCGACGATCTGCAAAATAACCAGAACAAATAAATAGTTTAAGTATTATATAAACGATAATGTAGTTTAAATTCGAATTTATAAAAAAAAGCTTTCTGGGTTGATCAAAAATTAATTCAAAAGTAGACTGTTTCTTTGACTTTGCGATATGTTACTCGTTCGCTCTGCCATATGTGCCTTCCGGAGCCACCAAAGATGCGTGAATGGATGGTACATGATAAAATAAAACACACAATGTCTGCTTAAGACTTTTACTTTTTTATCAAAGGAAGATGTTTGTTTCTAAATGGGAACGAAACTGCATAGATGTTTATATATTTCTTTAAAACCATTATTTCTCGTGGTTATCATGGTCGTCGCCAGCGCCTCCTATGACGTTCTTAGCGTTTTTTGGGTTCGCCACGCCTCCTGGGAGCGAGCCCGCAAACCCGCACACAGAACAACAGGCCTGTAAGGCCAACACGCTGTTTACAAATAAGCCCAGTTCAGGTGTGCGCAAGCGCGCAGATCCCGCGCGAGGTGTGGGCAAACGAGGAGTTCCCACACAAGGATGTGGGCACTGCATGTGCCCAGGAACCATATTTACATGAAGTGAAACGTTTGGGCATGTGCCCTGCCAATAGTAATGCCACCGCAGCGGTGTGATACACAGGGCCGCGTGTCGGCGTACAAGACAGAGGAAACGTTGGACTGCCATGACGAGACACGCAAGAGACAAAGTCGGGCTTGGGGTATTCTTAGACGATACCCCACTAGAGATAACGGCATATCCTTTCGCGAAATAAAGGCCCGTGCACGCTACGTCCCGGAGAAAAGCCAAACGGGAAAACTGCAAGGCTATGTTTCTACTATAAATAGCAGTACGTAACCTAAGTATGTCTGGGATCGAATACGCAAGATAAATGGTTCCTCTCGTGCATTTAAACTCCCCCTGCTTTATAAGCTTGGAACATGCGCAGACACACTCAAGGAACAAGCAGATATGTTTGGAGAACATTTTTAGTATTTATCCTCTTCACATTTTTATTCACCTACTCTTCTTCAACACAAATTGAAGGCAGGGAGCAGTCCCTCGTAAACCTCAGGAGGTTAAAATGAGAAATATAATGCTACATTCAGCTTGCACAAGCTCCTTGCTGTTCTCCATGGCACAAAGCCTTGAGTTCCTGGACCAGATGATTTGCACTATTCAATTATACAACATCTCCATCCTTCTGCAGTCGATGTCATTTCATATTTTTATAGCCGATATGGCAGGAAAGCCATCTATTTCCCTTCATTTTAGCAAGCTAGCACATTTCCTTGCACTTTTGCAGGCTGCTAAGGGTGCTTCTTGTGCTCCCGGTTATAGGCCCATTGTTCTTACAAGCTTTCTATCTAAGACACTGGAGCGAATGACAGTCGTAAACTTATGTACTCTCTGGAGCATGGAAAGGAGCTCGAGAAGTTTCAGTCCGGCTATCGTTCATCAAGGTCTACTGTCGACCACTTGGTTCGTCTCGAAACTGTTGTGCGTCAGGCCTTTGCACACGAGGTGGTACTGACTTGGCGCAATGACATTTTTGAAAGACCTGTTTGACCTCGGACTACGTGGTCGCATGCTGCGTGCAATTCAGAGTTATTTAGACAGGCACACTTTTTGAGTCCAGCTAGGAAACACACTCTCCCGTAAATTTCTGCAGAAAATGAAGTGCCTCAGGGGGAGTGCTAAGTGTTGCCTTGTTCACAGTTAAAATGAACTCCATTGCTGTTGTAATCCCTCCATCAATTCAGCGTTCTCTTTACGTTGATGATTTACGATCTTCAGTTTCCTCCTGCAACTTCTGTCTGTGAACGCAGGGTTCAGCTGGGCGTCAATAAGCTTACTAGGTGGACTGACAGTAATGGGTTTAAGTTCTCTCCTGAAAATACTCTATGTGTTTGCTTCACCCGCGAACTTCGGAATCCTTCTTAAACCATCCCTAACAATCTGCAATAGTAATGTTAAGGTCCAACGTCAGCACAAATGTTTAGAGTCTCACGTTTGATGGAAAACTGCATTTTTATGCTCAAGTAAAAAGCCCGAAACTGAAAGCTCACAAGACTAATCTCAATATACTTAAGGTTATCTCGAACTGGCCTTGGGGCTCAGGTATATTGTGCCTCTTGCGGATCTATCGCTTGTTGGTACGCTCCCGACTAGACTATGGCTCCTTTGTTTATGGGTCTGCCAGACGGTCTGTGACCAAAATGTTGGATCTCATTCATCATCTTGGGCTTCGTTTGGCTACAGGTGCGTTTTGTACATCACCTGCGCCCAGTTTATGTGCAGAGCCTTATGAGTGGTGCCTCGAAAGATGCAGATTCGCATTGGCCACGATGTACACTCTTCGTATCCGATCTGTACTAAAGCACCCCACTCGTGAAGTTGTCCATAAAACACGCTCGGAACGACTCTTTCTCGCAAAACCTAGCGTGATTCCTCCGTTCAGCATGCGACTCAAGACCTTGGCCGAGTCTGTCGGATTAGATGTGGCACCTCAGGTACTCAAATGTTCTGGCACCATAGCATCTTGGGAACACCCTGACATACACTGCAACATGTCTCTTCCACATGTATAACAAAAAGAACACTCCAAGTTCGGTGCTTCTGGAAGCATTTTATGAACGCGCTAAATCGTATGAAGATCATACAAAGTTCTATGCAGATGGAACAAAACCTGAGACCTTTGTTGGCTACTCCGTCATTCGTATTAGTGGAAGTTCTATGGCGGATAAATACTGCCGGGGCTACCATTCTGACAGTGGAGTTGTATGGCCTCGTGTTGGTTACGAGAACACATAGCTGGCTACAAAGAACCCTGGCAGTGGTTTTCACTGACTCTCTTATTACCTGGCAAGCCATCTCTTCACTGCTGCCCACAAGGAACTTCATTTTAGAAGTCCAGAACAATTTAATTGTGGCAGTTAGAAAGCATGGCACTATTGTCTTTTGTTAGATTCCCGGCCCTGTTTTTATCCCGGCGAATGAGGCGGCAGACCTTGCTGCCGGCACATTCATAAGCATAGAGGTAAGTATAAAATGGATCTCTTACATGAACTATCGCCGTCCTGTAAAATCTCGCATACGGTCATCGCGGCAAGCCGAGTGGAATGAGGAGATCTACAACAAGCTGCATATCATTAATTCAAACCTGGGTGAATGGGCGAGCGCCCGGAACCAAAAGCGGTTTTCTATAGTGAAACTTTGTCGTTTGTGCATTGGCCACACGCATCTGACTCATGGTTATCACCTCCGTGGGTAGGGTGCCCCTTTGTGCGAACGGTGTGGTGAACCACTAAGCATTCTTCATTTTCTAATGGAGTGCCCTTTCTATGAACGGGAACGCCAATCTCACTTCACACAATTCTACAGAGAGCACATTCCCTTAAACCCAATGTTCTTATTGGGTGATTGATCATTTATGAATCACAATCAGGTTTTTAAGTTTTTCGAAGCTATTGGTCATCTACATCGACTGTGAAACTTCAAAGCTTTTCTCTCATGCCCTTTATTGTTTCTGATATAAACCAGTTTCATGTCTCATTTGTTTGTTTTTACCCCCACCCAATAGAGTCCTTTCTTCTTGCTTACCCTCAATGATATAGTTTCCTTCTTTGGCGCTCTTTGCCTTCAGCAGTCCGATTCAGAAATGCAACGTGACATTTCGTTATTTTGAATTTCAATTTCTAAGCCATTAAAGAGCGCAGCTCGTAGGCACCCGTTTCCGGCTTGAGCGGCGTCGCCGTCGGCGTAACCACGGTGCATTATGGGACGCGTGACGTCTCTGATGACATTAGCAGTGACGTAATCGTCATCGTCATCGTGACTGATGACGTCATTAGTGACGTCACTGATGACGCCATCGGCATCCGCATCATCATCGTCATTGCCACTGATGACGGCATCAGGGACGTCACTCATGACGTAATCGGCATCGGCATCGTCACTGATGACGTCATTGGCATCCGACATCGTCATCGTCATCGTCACTGATGACGTCATCAGCGATGATTGACGATGACGTCATCATCATCGTCACGTGACCTCTCAGAAGTCACGAACTCCCGTGAGGTCACGTGACTGCGGTGATTTCACATGACCCCGTGAGGTCACGTGACCCTTATGAGGCGACGGCGACGCCGCTCGGACGGAGGAATCGCACACGGCGATGAGGAGGTGAGGTAAATGGAGGAGGGTATACCTTCCCCTCAGTACCCTTCCCTCCTCTTCAAGACCTGCGCTCTAATTCGGCGTTACATAGAGTTGTAAACGGCTTTCATCTTTTTGCGTTAACATTTCCTTTTTAATCGTTGCTATATCTCCGTACTCATTGACATTTTCTGTGGAGCAACTCCCTCAGTTGATGATAGTATTTCATTAAAACTTACAACATGGGTTTGTGACTATGGCTGCATATTTTTGACTAGATTTTCGAACAATACAATAGAATTACTTCTACATCAATTATCGGATATATTTACTTGTTCATGCACAAGGTTTTTGAACGGCACTAAGAAACTTATCCATGATCGTTCGTTTAACATATTTTTCATGACTTCATCTGTGAAAGCAACAATCAAGATGCAGCTTTGATGTTCGGCTTAGGTGTAAGTAAGCTGTCACATGAGGCTTAAAAACCGGTTTTGCCTCAGTCAAATTCAAATTTAAATGCAATTTCTTTATTAATCCCTGAATCAGAGAAAGAAGGACGAGAAAAAAGCAACTCAAACGCTGCTTGACTAGCCTTTGCCCCCAATAGCAGCACAGGGAAAAAGTCGGTCGCAGTCAAACGGAAGTGGTGAACGTGCCTTCACAGCGGCACCGCTGCGCAGTTTCAACTTCATGCGACAACGCCTGCCAAGGCTGTTCTATTGAGAAAAGAAAACGTACAAATCTAAAGTGGTTATAGCAGAATTTCATCTCTACGCACTGTTATGTAACTGTCTGAAGTGTAAATCAAGATTGTAAAACCTGAAAACAAAATGGACAACAGAATGAACAAATTGAGAAAGGGAACTCGCCAAACTGGCAACTTAACCTTCAAAACTGCTCATATAAAAAGAAGAAAAAAACTCACCAAATTGGGCAAAATAAAGTACCCATACGGGTGGCTGACCTGATCATACTCTCAGTTGAACCGGTGTAACCGCTAACTGAACTGGAAGACGGGATGTGAAACTTTCAACTGCTAAGATCGAACTCGAGTCCTTTTTGGGACAATCAGAACGACGGGCTTCTCAAGGTATGTTCGAAGTTCGACATGTAGAGGAGCAATGGATATTCGCACTATTTGCGGTAGTGACCGACTTGGGATTTGTAACAAAATCACGACATATAAACATAAAGCTAAATTAATCAATCAACCATCGTTTATTCTAGAGTTCAGAAGGAAGCATAGGATTTCACGATGGTATGTTTCATTATTATATAATTAAAATAAAATTAATAATAATAATTATCATAATAATTTTCAAGAATCAAGAATATATTTTATAGGGAGTCCAGGAACGACCTGAGGTCTTGGTACTGGCACACCGAAACTTCACACTACAATAAAATGAGAAAAAAACAACTAAACATAAAAAATAGCAATATATCATAAAATCACAATCACAACCGGTTCAGCTAGACTCATACAAGACTCTAAGAAATCTGACGAATTCAGTCACGCGAAAAATATCAAGATGACTTGCAATGCTATTATATCCCCGACACATGCGAAACCCTGGGGTCCAGGACATTTAAGGTACGAGGAGAGAAAAACAAAGTTGTCGAACGGGTCGCTCTGTGAGGAACACGTATATATATTTATGAGAGCAGTTCCGAACAGTCGGCCATACCATGAAGGACCTTGATAAGGAAAACAACATCTGTCTTTTCTTGACGGTTATATAAGTTCTTCATAAGTAGGCTGTCCAATACACTATTACCCTGTGATAGAGAGGTTTCATCGCTCAGATATCAATCAAATAGATACAAAAAATATGTCTTTCACTCGCCCCAGCCATAGGAGGGTAGTTTTAATACTGCCATTCCATACTAGAGATGTGTGTACGATATGAGACCTTGCGAATTAGCGGTACAGGGCTTCGAACGTTGCGGAGTTTCTAAATACTCTAGTCGTTCGACAGACAACACCACGCGCATGCTAGGCGCAGATACTTATACGAGCCACATGGCTATCAAATCTCGAGGAGGTGTAAAAAAACACTTCCAAGTCCCTCTCTTCAATAGCACGGCAAAGTACGTCTGAGCAAACACTGTAGGGAAACACGTTGTTTGCATTTTGCGACTATAGGACATGACCTTGGTTTTTTAGCTGTTTTGTGGAAGCCCGTTCAGTGAACACCAATTGCTAAATCTTTTTATGTCATTTTGTAGAAACTTGCAATCTGAGATTGTTTTAATCTCCCTAAATATCTTAATATCCCTCAGCATGTTACAAAAATGCAAGTTTACAATCTGCTTACACACGTCGTAAACAAAAATACAAGAAGCGGGCCCAGAACTGATCCCTGAGTTACCCCGGACCTGGCCATGCACGTAAAGGAATAAGCGCCGTTCGCCCGAGCAACACATGTCCATTTAGACAATAATTCGGAAACCAATCGTGCAGCCCTCCACAGACACCAATACCACATCTGTTTGATAGACGAATGCCATGGTCAACCAGAACAAATGCCTTACTCATATGAAAGTAGACAACGTCAAGCTGGCCTCTGTGGCACACAGCCTTTGGAAGAAATGGACATAAATGAAATGATATTTGTTGTTGTCGAGCGTCCTTATATATATCCGTGTTGGCTGGAACTTGATATATTTTTTTAAATGAAAGGACAATATTTTGTGTGCTAACAGATCGAAAAGGTTCAAAAATGTACACAGCAGAGAAACTGGCCTGTAGTTTGACGAAGTGGTACGTGTTCCTGACCTGAAGACTTGGACGAAGACTGACTTCTTAACTTGTCAGGAAACACTCCTGCTCTTAAGGAGTTGTTGAAAATATCGTAAAATATTGGGGTGAAAATTTTGTGAAATGATTTTACAAGTGTTGGCGGAATACTGCCGCGACCTGAGGACGTGGTAGGCCTTAGTTTTCTTATGCATTCCTGAACCATTCGTTCATCGCCAGGCAGGGAGGAAATGGATCCGTTCACACCAGGGGATGGCAGCGGCTGGTGTCCACTCCCATTATATTTATATACAAAACTGAAATGACGCGCGAATATATCGTATACACTGGATGCGGCAACATTCTCCTCCAGGATACTATGGGGATGCATCAAATTTCCGTTTCGAGAACGGACATGTCGGTGGAGTTTTCTTGGATTTATTCTGATGTCGGACTCTACTGACTCCACATATATGTTATGATCAATCCTCTTATGTTGCTTGCAAAGGCGTCTATAATGAATGAACTCAGTCTCCCACCTGAAAATACCAGTCTATTTTTAAGTTTGTGGTGAGAGACACTTTTTTTCTTCCGCAACGGTTTAAATACAAAAACAATTAGGAGAAAAGTTTGAATTGGTCTGCTTCTTTAGAGGCATGTAACGATTCGTTTCCTCCTGCACCGGTGTGGTGAATCAAAGAACCTAACAATTGAAGTCATATGATTGCAGAATAGCGGAACACTCAATAATAAAAACGCAGTTACACAGGGTGTTTCACGAAAGGTGGACAAATTCGTATTGTGAAAACTACGCAACGCACCAAAAAAAGGCTTGCGTAGTTTTGGTCGTAGGCCGGATACCTATTTAGAAAAATTATTAAAGTTCGGGACAATTAGGTTGTTAATTATGTTCGAGTAATTAATTTTTTAAATACTCAGTTTAAGGGCATGGTTTCAATTATAATCTTGCTGAGCATCATCGGAAAACACTACATCAACAAATTACAGAACGATAGAAGGCACTCGCCGTATTTTGTAGCTTTCTGAAAAACCACACAACTTCGAATGGTTTTAAGTTTCGATTGGCAATCGGAGCGCGTCTCGGCACCGACTGCACCGCACACAGTGGACAAATAGTGCAACCAGGCTCTGCTGCGTTGCATGAGGACAGAGCAGCAGAGGCTGGTTCTGCTATTTCTTCACAAAGTACGGTGCCGTCGGTGCTAAAAAGCGCTCTAATTCCAAACCGAACTAAGAACCCGTCGAAGATTGTGCGGTTTTTCAGAAAGCGGTAAAATACCGCGCGTCTATTCTATCGTTCTGCAATTATCTTTATTTGGTGTCTTTCGATGATGCTCAGCAAGATTCTAATTAAAACCATGCCCTTAAACTCAATTTTTAAAAAATTATTAAGATAACATATTTAACAACCTAATTATTCCAAATATTAATCATTCTGCTGAATAGAGCCCCTGGCCTAGGACCTAAACAACACAAGCATTTTTTTGTGTGCGATGCCTAGTTTTCGCAGTATGAATTTGTCCACCCTTGGTGTATCACCCTGTATAATCCCACATAGAGATAAGCAGTGAAGAAATGCAGTTTGCCTAGATAAGTGAGACTAGCAGCCGGTATACGGCTGACAGGTGCATTCAAGGTTATTGTCACCTGAAGTGCACGATGATATTTCTCTATCGGCACAAAGGCAATTCCATCTCAGTAACAGAAACATTTTGAATCTCTGAGAAACAAAGGTCAAGGATAGCGCCTTTTTTACCTGCTAAACTGTTTTAGGCCCCTGAAAGACGCAAAGTCAACAAGATAGTCGCCATTCTTTGCACTGTAATAATTACTTAAAACGACACTGTGAGTTTCCCAGCATTCACCTGGTACATTAAAATCGCTACTTCCTAATAGTTTGCATTCACCCAGTTTTCGTGTTATATACTCAATTTCAAGGAGACAATTATTAAACTCACGAGGTTCAATGTATGCAGGAAAAATAAAAAAGTACGTATCAGAATGCGTCCTTTCTTATCAGACTCTAGCTCTCACCCACACAGATGCTTAATAAGCTTCAAGATCGGCACGCCTGCTGCACTTCAAAGACCTGTCGATTGCAAACAAGACACCACCTTCCGTTTTCTTTCCGCAAGAAAAGTCACGATAACTGCGATGTAATAATAATAATATGTAATAATAATATTAATAAATCGCAATATTTTGGAAAAACATTAACGAAAAAAATTCTGCATTAAAGAAGAATTAGCGATAGTTCCAGTTGACGTTTAGGCTTCCAAATCGCAAACAAGTATAGAAATTCAATTAGAAAACCACAAAAAACATGTTATGTTACCTAAATACATTACGTGATCGTTTTTTGAAGGGTTGCAGAATGTAAGGTAAGTGCAGGTGGTGATTGAGCTTCTCAGTGCATGAAAACAAAACAAAAAATATAAAGCAAAATTTGGCACAACCACAATTGAGTTATATTAGAAATACACCACTTTGCGCACAACACCCGTTTTGTGTCATTATTATAAACCCCAAATAAAACGAATTTTTTTTAATCAATCACCTTTGGATTATATACAAAAGGGCACCAGTCAGAACACACGTACGTAATGCGCATTACTAAGTGCCGACGAAACGAAAACCATCAAATGAAACAATAAAAGGCCTGTGGGAAACAAAGAATTAAGAACGTAAAAAAAACAACCTAAAAATACTTATAAACTTTAGATTTGCTCATCGGGACGCAGGAGAAGACGAAACGATATTCTAAGCTTTTATCTGTATGTGAAATGAGGAAAGTCAGAAGTTAAGGAAATAAAAATCCAAGAGCGTGGAATGACCATAAGTTGTTGTCATAACGAGTGTAACATTTTGGAGATAAATAATCGTGGAGCCTTTCCTAGTTTTCGGATATTCGGACGATGTGTTTTAAAGTCTGTATTTCATTGGTGACCAAGGACTACAGTTCCCACGAAAGAGATTGAAAGTTGGGCCTAGACAATATTTCAAACATATTCTGAGAGGAAGTTGTAGGCTTGTAATAAATATTGCGGAGCATTCTTTTTAGGAAAATATTGACTTTTGCCTACCATAATCCAGAGCGATTTCCGAAACTAGTGATGCCGTAGCCGAGAAAACAATATGATAAAGAGTGAACTATGAGTTTCCGAATGTTAAGTGGCACAAAAGTCTTGATGTTGTGCATTAAGCGAGAAACACTCCTAACTCTAAACACACTCTTGTGAGGTGTAAACTAGAAAAAATATCAGAATCAAACATAAGTCCTAAACACTTCACAGTGTCTGAGAAAACTATGGGGGCACAATAGCAGTTGACACAGTGCGACGTGTGGAGGATGAGGTGCGTATTTAGGTCAACTTCTTCCAAGGAATTGTGAAAACGTACTAACTTAGTTTTTGAAACATTATCGATACGATTATGGGCGAACCAGCTCATTAATCCGAAAGAACGTTCCTGGAACATTTCCATAGCCCTTGAATAAGAAAGATGAGTTGTTAACAAAATATTGTCGTCCACGTCTTGATATAGGCAGCAGTTCGAACCGGCCGTAGACTCTGTGATTTGCATAAGTATTCAATAGTAAATGTGAAAGAACCGAGCCCTCTGGGACACCAAATATTAAGGATTCTTTGACGCTGTGTATGCCTTTGATTGAAACCAGCTAGGAACGATCTTGCAGGGAATTTAGTCAGTAATGAACTAAAAAGGACCCCGGAAACCAACAGTAGAAAATGTTTCAAAGAAAACAGAGTGACTCACAATGTTGAACGCCTTTCTGACAAAAAAAAAAGTAAGCGCAAAAAAAACTTTGTTCTCAGAACCCAAAATTACCTCCTCAGATAGTGCTTCGAGAAGGAGTTGAGTCCCACGTCTAGGCACGAAGCCGTATTGGGTGGGAGATATTATGTTGCATTTCTCTTTTTTTTTATTTGTTTCATTTGTATAAAAAAATTTCAATATTTTAGCAATGCATGGTTGAATAGAAATTGGCCGATAATGTTCTACATGGCCAAATGAACCTCCTATAGAAAGAGGATTAACAATGGCAGTTTTATTTCGATGTGAATGAAACCTGCTTCGATCATTTTGTTGAGCATAAGTGGAAGACTATATTTTATGTATCCTTAATTTCTACGGAAATCGCTAATACCTATTTAATCATAACCAGGCTACTACATTCGCTTGAGCCCAAAGATTATTGACTCCAGTTTTTGAGATATCATTAAAGAAAGAAACGCGGAAGCTGAGTTTAGATAGATATAGAAAAGGACGCTATGGCTGATTGTCGGGCCTTGCCCGAGAATGAGGCAAAAAGCCGCTGAAGGTATTGGGCGTAGCCAGTGAAGTAAACCCAAAGGCAATGTCAAAATTTTGAAAACGTAGGATGCAATTCCACGTAACTCGCTGAATATCGTCCAAGTTTTAGCCGAGTTTCGTCTAAATTCAGAGAGCTGCCTTTAAAGTAGAGCCGCTTAGCTAAGCGAATTAGCGCGCTGACTGTAGTCCGGATGGTTCTAAATTCCGCTTTAAGGCTGAAATTATGCGTAAAAGGGCGGCACCGCTTCCGGGATATTTCCTTAAACAGTTTAAACAGTTGCTTAAACAGCATAAACGGTTGTCTAAACTGCTTAAACAGTTGCGAAACAATTACGTGAGAGTCAGAGCGCCATAGGGAATGTTCAAATATGAGGCAGTCAAAAGTAGAATTATAGTTGTCGAGACTACGGCAATCAACAATTTCCACGCGGTTATTATTGTTAATACCTGTTAACGACGCATCTCCTGGGAATTCCAACCGAAATCATATAAAATAGTGTCCGATAATGTGTGTGAAATGCCTGCTGCGTTTGTTGTTGATATAAGATATCTTAAATTGATATGATCAATCGATGATACTACAATTTTGTCCCCAGCAGTTCACCCCTTGGAGGGGGGGGGGAGGGGGGCAAAATCGCAGGCTCTATGCCGTTATCTGAGAAGAGAGTTAGATTATCGCAAACCAGTGCACTCGAAGGCTTCATTAAATCAATGTGGATATCCCCTACAAGACAGAGGGTAGCATTATTAGTCAAAGTTTACAGACAGTCTCGCAGGTCAGAGAGGAATTCAGATACATTTCCAGAAGGTGGCCTATAGAAGAATAGCAGGTATATGTTATAGACAGAAGCGAGAATACGCAGTTATATGAACTCACATGAGCTGACTGAAAACTTAACCTTTGAGAAAAACAAATCGTCCTTCAAAAATACCGCGATAGCACCGCCGCGCTTGTTTTCACGAGTATAGAACGTGCTATTAAATCCCGGCAACAAAAATTTACCCACATCATTATCATGAATAATAATTTTAATCAAAACACATGGCTGATAAAGCGCACAAAGTTAATGGCTAACTGAAATTAACTCCAGTGCTTTTGAATGCTTCGGATATTTTCTTAGTACAAAGTAGAAATTTTACCTGCCTTTGTATTATTTACGTCTCTACATAAATGTAGGCTCTTTTTCTTTATTTAAAAAAAATCGTTTCTAGACATGATTCTAGGTTTTTATCTAAAAACCTGTTCTGAGACGTCTAAGCCAATTGTTCCAAGGCATCAGTGTTGGGGGTGGAGAATTCTGGCATTGCATTGCGAACATTTTTCCTTGGTGCACCTATACAAATTTGTAACCCTCTTTGCCTCTAGTTCAAGCCAACCAAAACAGCTTCCTGTTGGCTTTTGTTAGGTTATCATTCAAATATATCTAAGGATGGGTATCGTCCTTGCGTATAGAGCCGAGGCGTCCATGACAAGGCACCCAACGTTCTTGTTCAGAGACTGTCGAGAACCGGATCAGGATTAAAGAAACTGTTCCCGGTTTAGCCGGCAAGCGATGTGCTACTACGACGTGCGCGGGTTCAGAACCCTCCACACCAAGTTGCTCTCCTAGGTTTGTCATGGTATTCACGGTGTTTTCTTGGGGCGAAACTGGTATACCTTGAATATCTAAGTAAGGGAGGCGATTTATTTGGTCTGAATCATTGTGATTTGTTTTGTGCTGACGGATCTTGTTCTCTGCTCTGCTACAATAGAGCGCAAAGCTTTATTGTAGCATAATAATAATAATTTATTTCCTTCACAAAATAGAACAGGTTGAACGGGCCCATCAAAGCCTATACGGCTTGTGTGACAAGGACCCACAAGACGCCAAACGAATTATTCTCATTATATTAATGATAATAATATTATTATTAATAGTATTATTAATCATAATATAAATATTAAATGAAATATTAAACAATCAATCAATGAATCAGTGTTTATTTTAGTGTCCAGGAAAAACGAATCTGTCTTAGTGCTGGCACACCTAAAATAACGAGCAAATACACACCCACACACAAGAGTGCAGAAGGGGAACATAATTCAGCAGTGTGAGAATGAAAATATTAACAAGTACGAAAGACACTCAAATCAACAAGGGAAATTAAAAGCACAATCAGGACATCACCAGGTGAGACAGCAAAAAGCAATTACTTCGATATTAAAATGACAAACATGAACCCTTCAAGAGATCAGCCCTTTTCTTGTAAGAAGTTTCGAACAGCATTTCCGAAATGGATTCCGCCTGAGTTAGAGTTTCACGTTGACGTTTTATGAATCATTCCTAACCAGACGGATGTCCGTCGAATATGTTTACATTTAAATATCAGAGAAGCGGTTATAAAACTGAGCCCAAAATTGGGATCGGGTTTGAGTGTCTAAAATGTCGAGCTACACAAAATGATGGTTGGAAGCCGTGTAGGCACACGTGGAACTGTAAGGCTCACTTCCGAGAGAAGGCAGGAAGAATTAATCGAGACGTGCAGGGTCCTAAACAAAAGCAACCGGTATGTCATCAACCGACGCTGCTGCAGGCTCAACAAGTTGACGAGTTGCGAGCTACATTCAACGTTTAAACAAAGATCACCTTTCTGAAGGCAACGATATTTAAAGATAGAAATAAATTTCTTTGGACTCGCTCGACAGATAAACTGTTAGTTTTTGAAATGCCGTTCCAAACAACCGAGGCGCACTCTAGCTGGGATCAAAATAAGGAACAATACAGCGTGAAAAAAGCGGATGGGCTTTTGAATTCCTTGGTTATGCGAGACGCGGCCCCTAATTTCCGCAAGGCCAATTGAACCACACTGGTAACGAGAGTGTCAAATCTCAGGGTTGAATCAAAAACAACACCAAGCTCCCTCAGCTCACATACACGTGACAGCAGTTCGCCATGATGACTACATGGAAGCAATACCGCCTGGGTCTTGCGAGAATATGTCGACTTTGGTTTTAGAATGATTCAAACGGATGTCATTGTCTAAACACCAATGACCGGAAGAATATGGCTCATTCTGAAGCGTGATGAAGTCTTATATCACCAGCGTACTGCAGAAATTAAAAGTTTGATCATACCTGAGTGACAGCATTTACAAAAAAAGATTGAAAAGGAGGGGGCCCAAGACAGATTCCTGAGGCACTCCAGAGCTTGCCTTGTACAAGGACGAGGTTGTACTGTTGACGGGGACGTAGGGTTGCCTATTGGACGAATGGCTTTTTAACAAATTGTGTATCGACCCGCATATTCTGAAAGTGAAAATCTTGTATAAGATGTTGTGGCTCACTACTTCGAAAGCCCTACTCTGGTTGAAATAAAAATTAAAAAATAAACGTCACGCTGACCTTTACTACAATCTACTTCACATGAAGAAGGCGTAAAATATGCGAGATTGGTAGATGTCGATCTGCCGGATATGTATCTATGCTGATTAGGAATGATCATACTACGAAACTTGAAGGAGAGGAATTCATGAATGACCAGTTCAAAGGGTGTGGAAAATCAAGAGAGAAGACAAATCCATCTGCAATTAAGAACATCACCATTATTTTCAAAATTCAGGACAGTAAAAACCACTGCTACTTTCCAGTCATAAGGGACCATTCCTGACTTCAAAAAGGTTTAAAAAATTGTGCACAGTATCGTTGTAAATTATTCATGATAACCCTCAATATTTGCAGCGGGTTTACCATCTAGACTTGTAGACAATGTGGGTCTCAACTTCGGAACCTAACGGGTCACCAAACCCATCCCAATGGGCCAATGTAGTTTAGGAACAGTTATTTTTATTTTGGTAGACTGACGCAAAGCGATCAACAAACAACTCAGACATTCCCTTCGCACAGTCGCCATGTTGATTCTAGATGTGTTCGGACTCATTAGTCTTCCCCAAGCGGGATTTAGCTATGCTATGCCATATACCGTCCGTGTTTGAAAACCATCAATCTAAAGCATTACTTTGGTCGTTTAGAATGGTATTGTGCTGCCCAAGATCTAAAAAGAAGAAAAGTTGAGGAGATAGTGGCGCTTTTGTTTACAACAAAAGTTGTCAGTAAGGACATTGAACTCTGTCCAGTTAATACCTGGAGCTGGTACCGATGATTAAGACCTTGCTTCTCTGTGAGTCATTCAATGTGTTTTGAATGTCAGCGAAAAATCCGTGGAAATAATCTGGTTTCGGCTGTGGAGGAAGGTAAAACAGACCTATTAAAATACTCTTCTTCCTGGAACATTCAGTTTCCACCCACAGAGACTCGATAAAAAACATGATTCCACATATATTTTATTTCAATCTACGAATACGGGTTTGTCCAACCCAAGGGAGGCTTGAGGGACAGGATATACATATATATATGGGTGATTTCATCTCAACTCAGGCACGGATTTAGGGTCGAATTTTTAATTTTGACGAAAAAAATATATGTTTTGGGGCAATTCCTATAATAGAAGAAGACGCAAACGGCAATGTCGTCGGATTTTTTGTTCTCAAGTTATGGACTGTTGAAGCGGCCAAGGTGGAAACTGGCGTTTTTCCAGCTTATCGGAGGTGCCATATTTCACTCCATCTTTTTTCCATACTTTTAACGCTACATCAATATAACTTTTTGGGAACACTCTAGACATAGGCTTTTTCATGCTAATTGAGCGTCGAGGTCATAACACTTTTAATGATTTTTGTTTTATTTGTCAAACCGCCTCTCTGCGACGATATTTGACGAAGTTCAGCAAGCTGTGCTGTGTGACCTAATCAACATATTTTTATGATCTTTATATCACCGTAAAGCTCCAATTAAGCTCTTTCTTTTGAGTATAATTTCAATATTTTGCAATAAGTATATAATGCGCTACATGTGCCTGAAAAACGAAAATGTCGAAAAACTAGCAAGTTTGGAGTCGATTTTCTCAAAAACCCCACTTTTTATTTCTTTTATTTTTTATTCACAGTTAGTTAATATAGTAGTCTATCCGAAACTACCAACAGAAATTGTAATATATTGTTTGTATGGCCGCTATTAACACTCGAATCTCGTGCTATGAGCATTTTGAACGGGACTTCGCACAGGCGCTCTGCTGAGCAGAATTTTGGCCTATGTAAGGTTTTCTATTTATCGTTAGCAGTTACCTCAATATCCAACCATAAACATTAATAAAATTTGGAGTAATGTACTTAAAAAAATTTACTTCGAAGTCCGTATCCACAAGTGCGGGCACAGCGCTTATTTCCTCCCAATACGGGGGAATGCAGATCGTTAGAGAATTTCTCTGGGGCCTTTTGCTTTCGGCTTTGAGTTTGAAATACCGAACTTGACATGTACTTGTCATATTTTTTATGTCAAACAGATATGCAGTGCATATACATATGTACGATTTAGTATCTGACGCTTAGGAAGTACGGTTTATTTTATGCGCGTACGGACTCTTTCGTAAAATAACAAGCATTTCGTGGCGTGTAAGGCTTCAAACGTGTTAGTCATGTGTTTAGGTTTCATTTCTATTTTCAGTGATTCATGCCGGGTTACTTAGACTTTTTTCTCTTGACTTAAGTTTGTCCGGGAGTCTAGATGTTACGTATCTTCTCCGTCAATACATAGGGCGAAGCTACACACATTGCAAATCACGCCAGTGCCAAGTAAATAAATATTGTTAGGATAAATATTGTTGCTTCACTGGCTTTTACGCTCAGATATTGAGGTAAGTAGTACTAACATTAAATAGAAAACCTTGCATACGTCAAAATTCTGCTCAGCTGAGCGTCTATGCGAAGTCCCGTTCAAAACTCTCACAGCACGAGATTCGAGTCCTAATAGCGGCCATACAAACAATATATTACAATATCTGTTGGTAGGTCCTGCCAGACTACTATATTACCTAACTGTAAATAAAGAATGAAAGAAATAAAAGGTGGGTTTTTTTAGAAAATGGACTTCAAACTTGCAAGTTTTCTAAAGAAAGACTTGCAAGTTTGAAGTCGATTTTCTAAAAAAACCCACCTTTTATTTCTTTTAATTTTTATTTACAGTTAGGTAATATAGTAATCTGTCAGGACCTACCAAAAGAAATTGTAATATATTGTTTGTATGGCCGCTATTGGGACTCGAATCTCGTGCTGTGAGAGTTTTGAACGGGACTTCGCATAGACGCTCAGCTGAGCAGAATTTTGACCTATGTAAGGTTTTCTATTTAATGTTAGTACTACTTACCTCAATATCTGAGCGTAAAAGCCAGTGAAGCAGCAATATTTATTCTAACAATATTTATTTACTTGGCACTGGCGTGATTTGCAAGGTGTGTAGATTCGCCCTATGTATTGACGGAGAAGATACGTAACATCTAGACTCCCGGACAAACTTAAGTCAAGAGAAAAAGTCTAAGTAACCCGGCATGAATCACTGAAAATAGAAATGAAACCTAAACACATGACTAAAACGTTTGAAGCCTTACACGCCACGAAATGCTTGTTATTTTACGAAAGAGTCCGTACGCGCATAGAAGAAACCGTACTTCCTAAGCGTCAGATACTAAATCGTACATATGTATATGCACTGCATATCTGTTTGACATAAGAAAATATGACAATTACATGACAAGTTCGGTATTTCAAACTCAAAGCCGAAAGCAAAAGGCCCCAGAGAAATTCTCTAACGATCTGAATTCCCCCGTATTGGGAGGAAATAAGCGTTGTGCCCGCACTTGTGGATACGGACTTCGAAGTAAATTTTTTTAAGTACACTACTCCAAATTTTATTAATGTTTATGGTTGGATATTGAGGTAACTGCTAACGATAAATAGAAAACCTTACATAGGCCAAAATTCTGCTCAGCAGAGCGCCTGTGCAAGTCCCGTTCAAAACGCTCATAGCACGATATTCGAGTGTTAATAGCGGCCATACAAACAATATATTACAATTTCTGTTGGTAGTTTCGGATAGACCACTATATTAACTAACTGTGAATAAAAAAATAAAAGAAATAAAAAGTGGGGTTTTTGAGAAAATCGACTCCAAACTTGCTAGTTTTGCGAAATTTTCGTTTTTCAGGAACATGTAGCGCATTACATACTTATTGCAAAATATTGAAATTATACTCAAAAGAAAGAGCTTAATTGGAGCTTTACGGTGATATAAAGATCATAAAAATATGTTGATTAGGTCACACAGCACAGCTTGCTGAACTTCGTCAAATATCGTCGCAGAGAGGCGGTTTGACAAATAAAACAAAAATCATTAAAAGTGTTATGACCTAGACGCTTAATTAGCATGAAAAAGCCTATGTCTAGAGTGTTCCCAGAAAGTTATATTGATGTAGCGTTAAAAGTATGGAAAAAAGATGGAGTGAAATATGGCACCTCCGATAAGCTGGAAAAACGCCAGTTTCCACCTTGGCCGCTTCAACGGTCCATAACTTGAGAACAAAAAATCCGACGACATTGCCGTTTGCGTCTTCTTCTATTATAGGAATTGCCCCAAAACATATATTTTTTCGTCAAAATTAAAAATTCGACCCTAAATCCGTGCCTGAGTTGAGATCGAATATATACATATATATATATATATATATATATATATATATATATATATATATATATATATATATATATAGATATATATATAACAAAACAGTAGAGGGTGTACAAGAAATACCAGAGTATTGAAGTCATCAACATTTCTTATTTTTACTTTCTTACTGTATTATACTCAAAGACGCTATCGGGCAATTTATTGAAGACATATGTCCCATAATGACACACAACAAGGAATAACAAAACGGGACGTGTGACGGAGGTTCCTGGTAGGAACGAAGGGGCGTTAAAAATCGTTACTCCAAAGTGGCGTAACGCCACTGTTTCCACAAACAGGAAAGAAAAATTGGGCATTTTCAAAGACTCCAACACATTCATATCAGTCGACAAGTCAAAGTGATACCCCAGACTCCTTAAAAAGCCGTGAAAAATATGATCAAGTTTTGTTTGCAACAGGTCTACAGAATTACCAAACAATGTAATTCCATGCCTCAATGGGCAGTACCCAAGCGCATGTGCAACAGACTGCCTTACACAAAAGGCACTAACACTTTGCAATTGTAAAGTAAGCAGCTAACGCTTCGCAGCTTAGCAGAAACATCCGATAATATGAATTCCATGTCATATCCGAATAAAAACATACACTCCCAAATACATTACCGCATTAACATTTTCAAGCGGGGAACAAGCATAATTCACACAACTCCGTTTCTGTAATTTAACTTGCAAGTAAAAATCCGCCTTCTTTAGTGGATTCCTGAAGCACACCAGTTTAGTTTTAGACGTATTGACCGTAAAAAATTGTTGCAGAACCAGTTCGTTAATTGTGTTGCGTTGTGTTCTAATAGAAAAACGGTACTATCATAATTTAGATGACGGGCGACGACTACCGTATCGTCGGCATATTGGAAAATACTGCAATTGGGTACTACGGCTGAAATATCATTCACATAAAATATACAAACCAAAGGTGACACAACAGACCCCTGGGAACGCCGGCTTTATTTTCTGCGCGTGATATTTTAAAACCACCAAGAAATACGACTTGGAAACGCTCTAAAACAAAGTTTTCAGTGGCAGCAAAAATCGTCCGCGAAAGCCAAAACGATGTTGTTTGCGGAGGAGCAACTTGTGACTCACAGTGTCAAATTCTTTTGCTAAGTCCAGGAAAAGGGCTCAAGCAAATAGATTGCTCTCGAAGGCGCCATAAATGAAGTCAGTAAAATATTAGAGCAGCAGCTGAATGCCTCTGCCGGCAACAAAGCCATACAATCTACGTGACAACATATCGTATACATCAATAAAACCATTCATAACAGTAAACAATTGTTTTTTTTTTTCAATATTTCAGCGATTCATGGTAAGATGAAGAGCGGACAATAACACTCGTGCTTAACTGGCGCGCCTCTTTTCAAAAGTGGCTTAACAAGCGCAGTTTTTAGGTCAGTGGGGATATTTAGAGATCAAAAGCGCAGTTATCATGGCCAATAAAATTTCTTTGACAAACTCATAATTTCAAACTAGATCGACAACGCGAATGTCAATGATACCGCGTGTTTAATTTCGTTTTATGCTAATCAAAATGCCTAGTGCAAACTAGTTAAGAGGCGGTAAAAATGATGAACCAGCTACTCTGTTCTCGGAACTTACATTGGCTGATGTCAAATTTTGATGTCTCGCAATCCCCGATGATGCCGCAAAATGCTTCTTGAAATGTTCGACGGTCGACTGCAAGTCGGTACCGAAGGCTTTTGAAGTGAAGCAGAGATAGGTTGCCGGGTGAGTAACCTCTAAAAGTGTGGATTCCCACGTATCTCGCGGATTATACTTTGCGTCAAAAGTTTTTCCCTGAGAGTAACTTTGTTTGGCAGAATAACCGCATTAACACGATTTCTTGCAATTTTAAGTTCAGTCCTTAGCTCCACATTTTTGGGTGCTCGACGCAAACGCGCCCACAACGCTTCCTTGGTTTTATTAGCCGCCAGGATCTTAGTGTTAATCTATGGTTTATTAGGTCTGTGCTTGAAACGGAACTCCTTTTTTGAAGCAACAAGAAAGGGCTGCCTAATTTCTACAGGGCTCGGATACAAATTGTTGTCTTCAATGGCGCGAAGAATTTCGCCTTACTCAAAAGCCGCGCGAGTCTGTCGAGCATATTTGTATCCGTAGTACATACAGGTATGGAATCGATCCTGGGAATATTTTGTGTGGCAGCATGACGTTGCAAGTGACGCCCAATAAAGTTTTGGGCAATAAAGTCGGCAAGTTTTGGGGTAATGACCACAGATTCTATCAAAATATCAGTTGCTCTATTGTTCAAAAAGTCACTGCAGGAAATCACCAGTTACTCAGACAAAATTTTCTTTCTTGTTGGAAGACCAACTGCACTTTCAATTCCATGCTCTGACAATATAGTTAAATAATCACACACAGTAGATATGGTAGATTTGAGCGTGCCGATATTCACATCTCCGAGCAAACAGTGTTGCCCCTGAAAGAGCAATTCTTGAAGAAAATATTTTAGTTCCCCTAGGAAAAAAGGAACACTTCCCGATGGAGGCCTGTATATAGACATTATAAATAAGGAAAATTAGTGTAGATTTTTTTATTGCTAATGATTTTGCATGCTGGAAAGGTAATTTGAGGTCAATTAAATCCATTTCTCCTTGATATATACTGCGGTACCCCCGCCTCTGCTACTGTCACGTGTGTGAAAAAACTGCTTGATAACCATCTATCATAAAGTGATTAGTTTGAAAAGGAGTGACACCAGTATCGGTGAGAACCAAAATATTATCAGATGGAGTAAAACTGTTTACCGCAACCTCAAACTCATCCCAATGTTTTCGCAGGATTCGTATATCGACATGAATCAGCGATAAAGTATTTCAGATACAGGCCCTAGCACCCGATCAAACGAAATGCTATCCGGAACATAAAAACAAGTTGTAATTCTTTAGACAAGTTTCTCGACATCCCTTACTGTACCAATACGTATGCCAGGTGACCCTTCCTATGTCCTTGCGAATATCTTAGTATTTTTGATATATACAAATCGGAATCCTGACTGACTCTTGATCTCGCCATCCAAAATAGCTCCTTTTTCGCTGCGTTAAGATTATCATTCAAAAACAATCTCAGCTTCTGACAACTACTACTACTACTACTACTACTACTATATATTAATAATAATAATAATAACTATATTGCTCCGGTTTGAGACTAGTCCAAATATAATGCAGGTTCGTCAAAGCCATCAAGGGCTTGTGGGACATAACCTAAGTTGAAGTGACATCAAGTACAGTATTAGCAAAATTAAAGTTAAGCTTCGCAGTAGCATCAACAAAAGTATTAAAGAAAAAAAACGCTGGAGCATCGCATTTGTATCAAGTGAATTAAAGAACAAAAAAGCTTGAGCATCACGGTAACGGTAAGTGTGCTAATAAAAAAAATCATCTTTGTCACTGCCTTGCAAAACGTTCGCGAATTTTCAGACGTTAGTCATGCGATACCAAAAATTCAAATGTTTTACATACAAAGAGTATGTACTCCGGAGCACCAATCGTTATAATCAATTATCTCGGGTATATACAGATCTATCAGTCTTCGGTCCTTTCATATCACAATAACTTCACGAAATTAAAAAAGCGAAAAATGTGGAAAAAAAAAATTTACAATAAATAAAATAAAAAAGTTGCAAAATGAAAAAGCAGAGACGTTTGATCTTTTAAACCCGACAAAGTACCGCAATGAAGAAAGCAGAACGAACAAGCCGGTTGATAATAATAATAATATTAATAATTTTATTGCAAATATAAAGCATTCAAAGCAAAATAAATCAAGTGTTTCAAAAGACAAAAACGGCTTGTAGGACTAGACTCCACCTCGACGTATAGGAAAAACAGTTATATTTAAACATAGCATAAGACGAAGGTCAACGCAAGTTACAAAAATTGCAGACAATCCTGCAACAAGAAAAGAACACACAAAAAATAGCATATTCCACAAACCTATGCTGAGTGTGTTTGGGTGGAAATTCCTGCCAGCGATGGTTTTCACTATTTAATAGGAAACTATTATTTCCCTCCACTTTTTGATGACATTGCGTTTATTGACCATTTTGAGACCCTCTGTAATACTATTGATTTTTCTAAATACAGAGTACAAATATATGGAGATTTTAACCTCCCTGGCCTTGATTGGTCGACTGGAAAGCTGTCGCATATGAATAGTGTTACTTCTAAAAAAGCAGAATGGTTACTTTCTTTTTCAAATTTCTGTGGGTTTACTCAGTTTAACTTTTGCAAAAATACTGCTGATAACGTGCTTGATTTATGCTTATCAAATGCACCCATAGAGTATCTTGTTCCGGCTGTTATACCCTTGGTGCCTGTCGATGCATATCATCCTCCCTTTGTAGTTCAGTTTTGTTTGTCATGTAGGCCCCGTGCAAATCATCAGTTGTCGTCGTTTTGTTATCGAAATGGAGACTATTGCGGCTTCTACGATAGTCTTGTTCAGCATGATTGGTCTGATGTTTTATCAGATCAAAATGCTGATTCAGCCACTACAAAATTGACTACGGTAGTGTCTACTGCAATGAGCGATTTTATTCCGAAACAGCAAGCACATAAATCTAAGTATCCTAGCTGGTTCTCTAGAGAGCTAAAACGCCTATTTCGCAATAAGTCTCACTGTAATCGAATGTATAAGAAAACAGGACTACCCGCCTGGTACGATAAATTCAGTGTTTACCGTGCACTGGTGAAAAAGTCTATAAGAAGGATAAGTTATTGCATTCGTCGAATGTTGAAAAAAGTTTGACTAGAGAACCTCGGACGTTCTGGCGCTATGCTAAAACCCACATGCGCGACAATGCACAAAACTTATGCTTACGTGAATCAACTGGCTATTTGTCCTCGCCAATTGACATAGCTAATCGTTTCTCTGATTACTTTAGTCACTGCTATTCTAGTTTTAGGACTGCCGGTGCATCAGACAACATTAACAACACAGACTTTTTATCTGCTTTTACTGTCGATGTCTCAGAAGTCCTTGAGGCGATAAAAAAGTTAAAACCTAAGTTCTCGACGGGAATTGACGGTATACCCAATTTTATTATTAAGGCTTGTTCTGATATATTTGCCCCCTTTTGGAACATATATTTAACCTATCTCTCATGAAGGGTACTTTCCCTAGTTTGTGGAAGTCTTCTATAGTTGTGCCCATATTCAAAGCTGGTGATCCGTCATTAGTTAGTAACTATCGTCCCGTTTCGTTATTGTGCGGTTTTGCGAAGGTTTTTGAAATGGTTATGCATAACCGGATCTCAAATTACCTCAGTCAAAAAATTAGTCCTTTTCAGCATGGTTTCTTAAAGGGAAAGTCCGTTGAAACAAATTTGTGTTCTTTTCTAGATTTCTCTGTGCCGGTAGTCACAAACAGAGGCCAAATTGATGCCGTATATTTTGATATGTCGAAGGCCTTCGACCGTGTAGATCATACTTTGCTCCTCTGCAAACTTTCTTTTCATGGCTTGTGCCCAAAGCTTTGTGAATGGTTCAGGAGCTACTTGAGTTTACGCAGTAATACTGTTCGTGTTGGCAACTCTTTTTCGAAGTGTTTTACATCAACTTCTGGTGTACCCCAAGGTTCGAACCTGGGACCACTGTTGTTTATTTTGTTTGTAAACGATATAGTATCATGCGTTAATCACTCAAACATCCTCCTTTTTGCTGACGACATAAAACTCTTTTTAAATGTTAAAGACCATACTGATTGTACTTTATTGCAAACTGATATTGGTGCAATTTCTGAGTGGTGTAGAAAAAATGCTTTGTCGCTAAATCCTGAAAAAACTAAAGTGATTTCTTTATATAGAAAGCGGGACGTTTTCTTTTACCCTTATGTGCTTGAGGGAAATGTGATAGATCGTGTATCTCTGGTAAGAGACCTTGGCGTCTATATTGATAGTACTCTATCATTCACTGCGCACGTTTCTAAGATTGTTGGATCAGCGATAAGAAAGTTGGGAATGATCACTCGTTTATCTAGTTCTTTCACTTCACCATTATCTGTAGTGCGTCTGTTCTGTAGCCTTGTACGCTCAGGACTTGAATTTGGTTCAATTAGTTGGAATTCACTATCTTTAACACAAGTTGAAATCATTGAGCGTGTGCAGAAGAAATTTATGCGAATTATTTATGACCGATACATTGGTCGGAAACTGTTTTTTAGTTACGATTTGTTGCTGCCATTATTTAACCTTGAAAGGCTATCAACGAGGAGGGCTGTTAGAGACATTCATTTTCTTCATAAGGTAGTGCATGGTACTGTTAATACTGAAAATTTACTGATGAATATAGACTTTCATGTGCCATTCAGATCTAGTCGCCATTTTTTAACATTTTATCCCACTAGAATTTGTGAATCATCGCCATTGTGTCGGATGCAGTCTGCCTATAATATGATATGCGATTGTGACGTTGATATTTTTCTTGATTTTGTTAGCTTCAAGTCGGCCTTGAAAAAGTACATTTTATCCAACAAAGAGTTAGTGTAGGCTTGTATTGGCTCTGCAAACTTGTATTGTCCTTACAAATGTGTGTGTAAGTCTGTGCATGCTTGTATTTTATATAGTATTGATGAAACACGAAATGACAGTGCACCACAGAAAAGGCTTTACAGCTGTTTGTGGGCACTAAAGAAAAATAAAACATTATTATTATTATTATTATAATGGTTCTGGAAAATAACAAACAACATGAGTAGAGAACATGCTATAAAATATCGGATAAAAATACTACTAACATGCCAAAAAGACACAAACCAAAAAAAAATATATTGCACAACTCATTCATAATCGTGCGCAATAAGTAAACTAGAAAAACACAGGGGAAAGAAAAAAGAAAAAAAAAACACACGGTACATATCTGGAAAGAGCAGCGAATTGAAATATTAAGGGTCGAGTATTAAAGGCCTTAGCAAATCGTTCTTATTAGTCTTTGTTTTGTTATTGTTACGTTTAGAATTTAATTTAAAAACGGTACTGGAAACGCCGTTAAAAAGTTTAGGGCAGAAAACAAGCGCATTTGTTGTCCATATTTCGTATAAACACGTGGGATAGTGAAACGTTCACCCCCTCTTAAGAACGATGTACAAACCTAGGAATTTTAAAAGGGCTTGACCAAATATGTTTATTAATAACAGATATTTGGAAAAGAGCTGAAAAACGCGGAAGGCATAAATATTCAAACAAACCCTCACTTGGGATATTTCTATATGTTTACGCTACGCCTTTTGAAATGCTTTTTAATATGCTCTTCATTTTAGCTTGCCAGAGCACAGAACACTTCGGGGAGACAGTAATAACATATCTCAACCGACCATACGCTAAAGCATTCGCGATCATTTTTCTAACGGAAAGAAGGAGAACCAGTTTGGTAGAGAATAGCATACATGATACCCTTCGTATCCCTTCAGCAACGTAACTAAGGAGAGAGTTCTATGGCATATCACTATAAAGACAAATTCCCAAATACTTATTTGTATGAACATATTCGAGAGGATTACATCTGCAGCTCGTACAGTTTGACAAGTGTAGCACAGGAGGAGCGTGTGAACTCACACGTTCTAAAAACTATTAAAACACATCACACTTAATTAGATAATTAAAAATAATAATAACAACAATGATATATAATAATAATAATAATAATAATTTCATTTGTACTTTATGAATGCAATTATGACGCAAGGCCGGTTCGTCAAAGCCGAGAAGGCTTGTGTGACTGAACCAGAGTAGCCCTGGTGAGAGAATAGTCTAAAAGAAATAAAGTGGAGGACTTGAGCAAAAATGACGTACAGTTGTCAAGATAAAAAAGCACAAAAAATAAAAGTCACACTAAAGTCACACGAAAGTCACACGTATGTCACAAGAAAGTCACAGGAAAGTCACAGGAAAGTAACACACACACAAGCCCTCAGCTTTTGTCAAACACGCATGTCGTATTTAAAAAAAACACTTTAAGATACATAGCAGCATCGATAGTTCAAGTAGCCTCGAAAGTAATAAATCAATGGCTGAGAAAGAAAAAAAAAGATTTATTAACCTAGAATAAAACTGCGCCTCTTCCCCCTTCCTTTTTTCGCAATAGACAAAAACTATTTATGTAACTTCTTCATTCCAATGGATATCACGTAGAGGTTTTCTAAGGTTGTTTTTGGATGGGGTTGTCTGGAAAATGTTGCGGTAAAAAATTCATTATATGCGGAATATGAAATGATCGAATGTTTTTACCATACCGAGTCTAGCAACTCGGAACGAGGTACCGTGAAAAATTGCGCAGCTGCCGTGAGACCGGGCGAAGAGATTAAAATTCATCATTCCAGTTGTGATTGAGTACCAGTGTCATCAAGAACAAAGATCGAAAATCAGGCATTCAGAGCATTTGGAAAAAATTTAAATTGGAGGACGTAAAAATATAGCCTGCTTTCTTTGAATTCCCTTCAAGATGCTATTCACCTTCGTTTGCCATAAGCTCTAGCATTGGTCAGACATAGTTGTACCATAACCTAATTTGCTGTAACCTAACGAATAGGCAATACGCTTGCGAACACAAAGAGGCATAAATGATTTGATATGATAAAGTAAGCAGGAAACATTCCTTAGTTTATAACATCTTTTGTGAGATGACAGTTCCATGATAGGTCTGAATGTAAGAGTGTTCCAATGAATTTTACTGTGTCCGAATAAGGAATTGGATCACAGTGGCACATGACACATTCTGATGTGTGTAAGAAAATAAGGATATTTAAAAGGACTGTTTATATCAATTAGATTGGATCAGATTTAAAGATGTTTATATCAGTTAGACTACGCTAAAACCATACCATTAGTTGATTTAAAGAACGTTAGAAAGGTGGCGCGGCAGTAACAGTGATCAGCGAATTGGTACGGAATGCAGTCGGGAACAGCAGTACACATATCGAAAAAATTGTCAAGGTGCAGGCGAGCTGGTGTATGTTGATCATGATGTTTTAAAATCCTGAGACTGGGAAGAAAATGAAGAAAAATTGTAAGACAGAAAAAGAGGACAGGGCAAACGTCTCAACAAGGAATAAGTCCTGCTTCAGGTACGATTAACGAAAAAATTGTCAAGGTGCAGGCGAGCTGGTGTATGTTGATCATGATGTTTTAAAATCCTGAGACTAGGAAGGAAAATGAAGAAATATTGCAAGACAGAAAAAAGACAGGGCAAACGTCTCAACTCTTTGAGATGTTTGCCCTGTCCCCTTTTTTCTGTCTTACAATTTTTCTTCATTTTCCTTCCCAGTCTCAGGATTTTAAAACATCATGATCAGTACACATATCATTGACATAGATATTGAACAATAGTGGTGAAACAACAGATCCCTGTAAGACACGAGATTTAAAACAAAAAAATCTTTAGAGCTATGCACGCCGTTCACTGAAACCATTTGTGAGTGCTCAGACAAGAAGCTCTCCAATAGCGACAAGAAAGGACCACGGAAACCTATTGCTGTAAGATTTTTGAGTAAACTGGAGTGACTAACTGTATCAAATGCTTTTGATACGTCAAGAAACCACTGCAGATGTACATAGGTTGTGTTCAAAGTCATAATTTATGTCGTCCGAAAGAGCGTCCAGAGAGGTTTGTGTGCCTCGGCCGGCAATGAAGCCATTCTGATTTTGAGACTTTAAGTTGTGCCTGTCTACAAAGGAAGACATGGTAATAAAATAAAATCTTTCTAATATTTTACCAAGACATAGTAAAATGGAAATCGGCCCATAGTTCTCAACCTTACTACGATATTGGTTGTCGATCTTCTCCAGTAGGGGGTGGGACTTGCGGTCGATCCTGCTGCACTCCCACACCATGTGTCGGAGGTTGGCGTGGCCGCCGCAGAGCTTGCAGTTTGGCTTGTACTTGTCGGGGTACCATTTATTGAGTAGGGAGGGGGGCTCGGGAAAGAGCCCGTCTGGAGGCGGCGCCATGCCACCGACGTCCTCTTGTCCAGCGAGGGGTGCGCGGGTGGATAGCGTAACCTCTCGCCAGTGTAGTGATCGAGAATGTCCCTGAATGTGACCAGCCTGTCACCCCCGAAAAAAAGGCCAGAGAAGGGTCCAGCGGTTCCGCGGCCCGGTGAGCGAGTTCTCGGGCCGCGCTGTGTGCCTTCTCGTTGCCAGGGAGCAACGAGTGCGCCGGTGTCCAGATGAGCTGTACTCTCGTTGACGTCTTCTCGGGGTCGCCCAGGACCTTGAGCGCGGCTGTAGAGATTCTTCCTTTGGCGAACTGCCGGATGGCTTGCTGCGAGTCGCTGACGACGATGCGTGCCCCCGGACTCGGATCGCGAGGGCGATGGCCACCTCCTCCGCGACTTCCGGTTCCGACGTCTTGATACTGCAGCTCCAGATCACTTCTCCTTGTTGGTTGACCGCTGTTGCGACCATGGCGCCCCCGCCGGCTCTAGCAGCGTCCGTATAGAGGACGCCCTCCGCGATGCTTAGCCGTTTCTGCAGCGCCTTGACTCGCGCCGCTCTGCGTTCCGCGTGATGCGTCGGGTGCATGTGCTTTGGGATGTTTGGTATGACGAGGGCTTCCTGACCCGCCTAGGGACGTCGGCCTTCTCCCCGTTTGCCTCTCGTAGTGGATTCCAAGGCTGGCCAAGATGTGGCGGACCGTGGCACTCTTCGTCAGCCTCTCCAGCTGCGAAACACGCTGAGCTTCTATGATCTCCTTCACCGTGTTGTGCAGACCTAAAGCCGCGAGCTTCTCGTTCGAAGGTGGTGTCCGGGATGCCGAGTGCTCTCTTATAGGACTTTCTGATGAGACAGTTGAGCTTGTTCGTTTCCGTGAGGCCCAGTCTTAGGAAAGGGAGGACGTACGCCAGCCTACTGACGACGAAAGCGCGTACCAGGCGCACGAGGTTCTTCTCCTTCATGCCATAGTTTCTACCGGCGATTCGGGAGATGAGGCGCGTAATTTGGTACGCAGTTGCTTTTAGCGACGCTATCGTTTCGGAGTTGTTTCCGTCGGCTTGTATCCTAAGGCCTAGGACTCGTATGCTCCTGACCGTGGGGATTCTGTTACCCTGGACGTACAGCTCGATGTCCGACGGTAGCTGGCGGGCACGGACCGGCTTGAGGAGGAGGAGTTCGGACTTCTGCGGGGAGCAGGCAAGGCCTCTTGGCTCGACGTAACTTTCCACCGCCCGAATCGCTTCTTGCAGCGTGTCTTGTATGAAACCGTCGCTGCCGCCGGTCACCCAGAGCGTGATATCGTCAGCGTAAATGCTGTGGTGTAATCCGCCGATCGCTTCTAGCTTCTCTGGAAGTCCGATCATGGCGACGTTGAAGAGGTACGGTGAAAGGACCGAGCCCTGGGGCGTCCCTCTTCCTCCTAGCATGATGTCGTCTGACGTGGCGCCTCCGATCGAGATTTGCGCCGTTCTGTCATTGAGAAAATCCTGAATGTAGTCGTGCGTGCGAGCGCCCACTCCGAGCATTTCCAGGTTCTCGAGAACGGCGTCGTGCTTGACGTTATCAAAGGCCTTGGTTATGTCGAGCCCGAGTATCGCTCTCGTGTCTAGGCGCGAGCTCTGCTCACCGTCTATGATCTGATGCTTGAGCCGGAGCATGATGTCTTGCGTTGATAGATGTGGTCGAAATTCGATCATGGTGTGTGGGAAGAGCTGTTTTCGTTCCATGTAGTTGTTCAGTCTGTTTAGGATAACGTGCTCCATCAGTTTTCCCACACACGAGGTGAGGGAGATGGGGCGCAGCGCTTCGAGCTGGGGCCTCTTCCCCGGCTTGGGAATCATGACCACTTTCGCCGCTTTCCACTGCCTGGGTATTTTCCCATTCTGCCAGCACTTGTTCAGAAATCGCGTTACTGCTGCGACCGCCTCCGTGTTCAGGTTTCGAAGCATCTTGTTCGTGACGCCATCGGGACCGGGGGCCGACTTGGTCTTGAGGCCGCGTATGACGTCCGCGACTTCGTACTCTGTGATGTCTTCGTCGAGGAGGGCGTTCGCATCTCCACGATAGGTTGTTAGCTGTCTTCTCGGGTAGTCGCCGATGTATCGCTTCCGGACGTCTTCTACCAAATCCGCCTCTCCCCTTCGTGTCTCCTGATGATTTCGCACAACTTGTTTCTCTGCGCGGTCTTGTTACCCTCCGGGTCGAGCAGGTGGCGCAAGATGTTCCACGTCCTAGGCACGTTCGGCTGCCCGTCGAAGCCGTCGCACGTGTCCTGCCACTGCTGCGACGTGACTTGGTTAGCATGCGCCTCTATGGTCCTGCTGAGTTGAGCTATTCTTCTGCGCAGGCTCCTGTTTCCCTTCTGGGTTCGCAGTCTCTGCTCCAGCTTCGCCTTTGCCTCCCAGAGGTGTAGCAGTCGGCTGTCCGCCACTGTCACGTTTGCCTCTTCGGAAACGACCTTGGTCGCCCGCTCGGCTGCTGCTCTAAGGCTTTCCGACCACTCTTCGATATTTACGATGTCTTCGGTTCCGTATTCCTCGAGTATTTCCCTGAACGCGTCCCATTCCGTGATCTTGCACCGCTTGCCTTTCGGCTTTGCCGGTCCCGCTGCAGTCGTGATGCAGAGGACGAAATGGTCGCTCCCGAGATCTTCCCACGTGTTGGACCAACAGAGCGTCTTCGGTGCCTTTTACGAAAGTGAGATCTGGGGTCGTGTCTTGATTTCTGTGGTTACCCCGCCGCGTCGGCTGGTCTGGATCGGTGATGAGAGAGAGGCCGTACATCGTGCGAGTCGTTCCACAGGTTCCTCCCTTTGATTCTTTCCACTTGATACCCCCAATCCGGGTGTGGGGCGTTGAAGTCCCCCGCGACAAGAAGTGTCTGCCCTTTGGCGATGTTCGTGGTCGCCTTGAAAAGGGAGGCGAATCTGTGCCTCTTCGAGGGGCTGCTGTAAACGTTCAAGACGAAGATGCTGCGCCTGTCTTTCTTCTCGTGCGATATGATTTCGATCAGGACGTGATCAACCGTGGATACCCCGGTTTCGTGCTCTATGACCGGGATGTTCCTCTTCACCATCGTCGTGACCAGTGTCTTGTCCTGCGCGTCCTTCCCGTATGACTTGTAGCCAGATAATGTTGCTAGTCTTTTGTGGTTCTTGTAGGGCCACTACGTCCGGGCGATCCCCCTCTTCCTCATGATTGATGTATTGCTGCAGATTGCCCCTCTTTCTTCCGTACCCGCGGCAGTTCCACTGCCAGATGACATACTTCCTACGGCTCCGATCCATCTTCGTTGATCATAGCCTCAGTCTCTGGTCGTGTGATGTTCCCCGTGACTCTGGTGTAGTGCGCCCAGGCGTCGAACGGGTTCGGCGTGCCTTGTGCCAGTCTCGAGGCGCGGCTCTGCAACGCGGTCATCATCCTCTCCATGCATCCTGTGATCGCGCTCTCCAACATGTTTTTCGTCACGAAGGTCTCTTGGTCCCCGCTAACGGGTTTTGCCTCGCGCGCCTCTCTTCTCGGTCGCGCCATGACCCGCGCCCTCCGCTTCAGTGGCGGTGACGCCGACTCACCACCGTCAGACTCCGCAGAGATCGTCTCCTCCGGTGCATGCACAACCTCTACTCTTTCACGCGTCCCTTCCTTAAGCCTGTTTAGCTCCTCGCGAAGCGCCTTGTTTTCTTCTAAGGCCTGCTTCAGCAAAGCCTTAATCTCTGCCAGCTCGTTCGCCTGGCTCGTTTCTGCGAACGCGTTACCGGCCTTGTTCTGTGGAGCCTTACGGGAGACCATCTCCGCCCAGCTCACGTGGCGTTCTCCACCGCTTCTGGATCCCGACTGCTGTCTTCCGCCCGTCCTCGATGTCGACCTGGATCTCCGTCCCTCGGCACGGCTCCTCGATCGCGAGCGGGAGGCGTCCCCTAGCAACTTGGGAAAGTTCCTCTCCTGCTTCAGGAGGCCCTGCTTGTTCCGTATCTTTTCCCAGCTTCTCTGCAGTACGATGTACGGCGTCTTGAACTTCTTTCTGCACTTTTGGTCACCCGTGGGGTGCGCCTTGCCGCATACCCCGCACGCCGGCGTGCACGCATGTTCCGCCGGTGGGTTCAGCGTCCAGCAGCCCTTGCACCTTCTCTCCTCGGGCCTCGGACATACGTCAGTGCGGTGTCCGACGCGACCGCACTGCCCGCAGCACTCTATCTTTTTTTTTGTGCAGGAAGCATTTCTTCTCGGTGGCCCCATACCGGACAAAGTACGGGACCTTCTTCCCCTCGAACACGATGACCACGGAGCCGGAGCGTCCCATGCGCCGCGCCTGGAGGATCGAGGGATTCCTGGCTCCAATCAGGTTGCCGTTGATGTCTTCTTCCGTGTCTTCCTCCGGTATTCCGTGGATGACCCCCTTGGCGGTGTTTTCCGGTGGCGTCGCGTACGCTGCCACCCCGAACCTCTTGCCGTCCAGCAAGATTTCCACAATCCCCCTGTACCTCTGAGCGTTTTCGAGCACTGGTGTGCTCACCACCATGATGTTCTGGTCCTTGTTCACGCGGAAGACGTCCCCGCTCGCCTCCTCGGTGGAGATCTTCGCCGCCATCAATATTCCCCGTTGAATTTTGACTTCGTTCTGCCTCGAGGTGTCCAGGCCGTCTCTCGGGCGGATAACGACCTTTATGTCGTCCTCCGGGAGCCTCGGCGCCCTCGGCCGCTTGCTTCTGGAACGTTCTCGAGGCCCGTTCCCCGTTTTTCTACCAAAAGTGCGTTTTGGCGGGAAACTGGCGGTTAGGCCTAGCATGTCCGCCCGTTGCTGCTTCTTGACATGGATGTCTATTCAATCTCGGCTGCTGCCGTGAAAGTCCTCCGGCGAAATGGGCTCACCTTCAATCTCCACGACCCTCATGTCGCCGGTCCAACAGGGATGGACGTCCCTTTCGCCCAAGTCAATGGAATCCATCTGGTCGAGTCGGCGGCGGCCGGCGCTACGCTGGCTCTGGGTGGTGCGTTAGGCCCAGGGGGCGGCCGCCCTGCTTCGCTTCGGGAAACGGTGATAACTCACGAAAAGCGGTCCGCAGACCCGAAAAACAGGTATCTACTCGTTCCTCTCGCGTTCTGCCGCACGTTCGTGGTCTATTCCAAGGTCCAAGAATAGATGGTCAGCCAAAAATTTTGATGAATCCCGCTCATCGTTCTGGACAGCGGCCGAGCGGCCGAGCTCGCGGCGCCTAGCTCGAGAGAAAAAAACAGGAACAGTTTCAGAAGGCGGTCTATAAAAAGCGAGCAAGTAGAAGTCATAAGCGTATGTAATGACTCAAAGTGCCAGTGATTCACAAGAAAGAATTGATATGGTTATCTCTGAATTACTCGCAGTGGCTTTTAAAAATATTGCGATACCACCTCCGCGCTTTTTGTCCCGAGTATAAAAAAAGCTGTTTTCCAGGTAGCAAAATCATGTCAGCCACGTCATCGTGAATATTAATTTATGTGAGAACAAACACATCAGCGATCGTAAGTACGCAATTACGGCTCGTTTAAACTCATCCCATTGCTTACGCAAACTTCTGATATAAACGTTAAATAAAGTAAATGAAGTACCCGAACTTGACTGGAAGTGTTTTGAGCACGAGTGAAGGTCCGTAAGGTCTAAAAAGTGGCCATAACGTCTACATGATTTGCTCATAAAAAACAACATTAGTAATTCGGAGTATTGAAGAGCCTAAGTTTTGTTTCGCAAAATTATGACCATGACGAGCCTACACGAACTCGAATCCTTTCTTTTTCCCTCTGGTTCTCGCCATCCAGAAGAGCTTTCAGTTGTCGTCTTGGAGATTGTCGTTGAAGTATAGTTCAGGTTGTGATTCTTCACTTGTAAGAGAACCCAGGCGGCTGCGGCGCACCTGCCAGCGTTCTTCCAGAGGAATTGAAGAGAAACAAACCAGAATAGGTGGCACGACAGAACTCCTTGCGGAAAGGCGATGCGGCAGCCTCAACTTGTGATGGCTGGTATTCTTCCACTTGTAGTTGCCCAGCTGAGACGTTGAGAATGCCGCCAAGTTTTCTCGAGGAGCAGAGGGCGTTCCGTGAATTTCCATGTTACATTGGCGACTAGCTTGTTCAGAGTCGTTCTGGACGACTTTGCGCATGCTGGATCTCAAGTGCTTGGTCGGGCATCATTGACCGCAATGTAGTTGTTTCTGTTTGAAGCGCCTTGATGATCTTGTCTTGAGCTTTTTTCTAGAACCTATTAGGGAGTCTTACTAGAGACGACACGAAGTTCAGGGACTCTTGCATTCCGACCACTGTGTCGCACATCGTATCGACCGCCTGCTTCATTGAAAATACGGCATCCATTTCGAAGCGCAGTTCGTGGAGTAAGTCGACGGTGTCCTTCCAAGATAGCAGACGATCGAGTCTCTTGTTCACCGTTTCTAGCTGCGCCAAAATGCAGTGGGTTCAGCTGGAGAAGAGGAGGGTTGGTGCGTACATCCGACTTCGTTGGACCTCCACGGCATGCGAGGCATCGCCACTTCTCAAGCTTGGCAGTGCTCAAGCTTTAAAGGTGCCGTCGGCTATTCCAGAGCACTTCTTTCCCAAATGATAGAGGCGAGAACAGTCAACACACTTCAAGCTCCTGCCGTCCAATGGCAGGCGTTGAAAGAAAATGCCACATATTTCGCGATCGGCCTTGATATTAAGATGAAGACGACAAAGCTGATTCACAAGAAGGTAGAGAGTTGAAATAGATATAGAAGAAAATGCACAGTAAGTGAAGGGTTCCAGGCTCACCCGTGAGAACAAATGCACTGGATCAGCAGATGATTTTTGTCGCCGACACCGTGAACTTGATTAGTCGTTACGGTCGGAGTATTGGGATTCTAAGATGGTGGTTGGGACTTGCCATGTACAATGATGGTGACCCACTGCTGCAGCCAAGTCCTCCGTGAGATGTAGAGCGGATGGTACTTGCATGGAGGCAGAACTACCGAGGAGTGAACCCTTACCGTCGAGGTCATCAGAAAAAAGGTGAAATAATATAATAATAATAACAATCAATCAACCAATCAGTGTTTATGATAGTGTCCAGGAACAACCAATCGGTATAAGTGTTGGCACACTTAAAAGGCGAGCAAATAATAACAATAATAATAATAATAATAATAATGATAGTAGTAGTAGTAACCTTTATGAAAATAATTCCGCTTTTATGTTTGTTTATGATGCTTTTGGGCCACGTCAAAGCCATTGTAGGTTTGCGGGACGTGGCCCAGGAGAGCACTAATTCACTAATAAACATAATTAGTTGATAAACTAACAGATATAGACAATCATTGTTGTCCGGTGGAAGCAGCCAGAAACTTTGTACATGCAACGAATAGAAAAGGTGAATCCAAGTGGAGCGGTAGAAACACTATTGATACATTTACAGATAAAATTAAAAAAAGTTCCAACAAGGTTGTCCAAACAAAAAAAAACAACATTAATGAGTAGGTAAGGTAGAGTTCAATCAATTAGAAAGCTTTGAATTTGCTTTTTGACTTAAGTGTAAAAATGTCATCGGGACGTGAATTAAATATTTGCCGGACATAAATATCACGAGTAGCTTGTCCGTAGCGGGTATAGGAATGGGGTACAGCAAAGCGAGGACTAGGCCTGAGGATGCGAGATGATGTAAAAGTTTTTGTTTGTTTTTATCATCCGCCCAAAAGTGGCGCAGAATTACTATATTCACGAACAACTTTTGAAAGGAAGGTAAACAAGATTTTCAAACATACCTCCGGATTTGGTCAGATCACAGTAATACGCCACAACCTTCAGTATGTTCCACACAATATTATTGAATCGTACTTGCCATATTAATGGGGCAATTGGCAAGAATAGTAAAGCCATATTTTAAAACACTGTATGGAAGATTGCTGGCAATAGCTCTGCGCACACATATCGCAGCAAGATTTCTAATGGTGTACAAAATCCAGGCAATACGTCTAAGTTTGCTACAAATGTAGATCAGGTGGGTATTCTAAGCCAGGTCACTGACAAAGTAAACGCTAAGCTATTTAACTGGATTGGTATAAGAAACCGCCGTATAAGAATAAGAAGCACAATCAGAGATCTCAATGAACAGTGGCATGTTCATCACATTTTTTTTAAAGAACTCCTAAAGCACACTAAATTAGTTTTGAGTCGTTAATCTTGATACAATTGTCACGAAAGCAGTTCATAGCGCTGGATCCATACGGTATACCGCAGGTGAGAGACACCTCTGTGCTGATGTCAACATATCTCAGAGCAACAACCTACGAAGAATTGGAGAGATAATTTGTAAGTGTATGAAAAGTGCCGCGATTATAACGTTGTCGAACAATTCAAAAGGTTTAGAAACATCTAAACATAGGACGCAGGTGAGAAGATTTTTGTCAAAAGCAGAATGGAGCAGATCTCAAAATACTTCTAAGAGTCTAACAGTTCCAAGACCCTGTAATAATCAGAATTGTCTAGGTGAAACTACTGAGAACTAGTTAAGCAACCCTTACATAGTCATTAGCAACTACCTTTCCGAAAGCAGACCTATGACATGATATATGAAGATTGGTCTATAACTTATATATCTGTCTTTGTCATTTTTGAATTAAATTATCAGAACTGCTGCGTTATAGGTTATTGGAATTAAACAATATTAACAATAATATTATTAATGAGTATAATCATGATATTAATAATAATAATAAAAGTATATGCTTTAACACAGAGGCCAGGAACACCCATTTTGTCTTCGTACTGACGCAGTTAAATAAAATGCACAAACACGCTTGGACACGCGCGCACACTCTCACATACGCGCGCGCGTGCGCACGCATGCACGCGCGGACACGCGCACACCGCAGACGCACACGAACGCACAAGCACAGAAACACACGCCCACAAATACCCACCCACACAAGCAGGGCGTCGAACCGGAACCGAACCGAATCGTTATTTTAAGCCAAACCGGAACTGAACCGAAATCTTCGCCGCCATCTTTGAACTGAACCGGAACCGAACCGAAAAAAATATAGCGGTAACCGGTTCAAAACGGTTCGAGGCTATTTTTGTTTTGTTCTTCTTCTTCTGTATTTCTATCTATTGATCAAATCGTCATATACATAATTGCAATGTATAATAAATTGTGGGTCTTCGTGGCGCTTTTGTGTTGAAACTATTATTAACTATGTGTAACGTTGTCACGTGACGTCATGGTGTCCGTACGTGCTGTGAAGTAATGTCACGTGAAGCCTTGACGTCACGTGACTCACTGCATCAAATCGATTTTATTTGAGGAAGTCACTTAATGTATTAACCTTGTTGACAGCGCGAAGTAACATGACATCACTATTTTGCACCGAGAGTCACATGACACCGTAACGTAAGCAATTTTCATAACCCCGAGTAGAGTACTCGAGTTCATGACAATCAGCACCGCCAAACATTCGGGTAACTTCTCGCGTTCAATTAAATACGATAATTGCCCAACCCTAACAATATCTTAAGCTCAGCCCAAGCTTTTGCTTTCCAAACCCTAGCGCATGATTATGATCAACACTGACGGTATATGATTAGCGTCAGATCACGTCACCTCTGGTTCAAATTGCGAGTTTAGGAGGGGATTGACAGCTGTTCCTTTTCTTTATTTTTCTGCATCTGCTATTGCGCCGAGGGGAAAACTAATGGGTGTTTTCACAAGCAATCATCGTCAGGGGTTACGTCTTAACAGTAAATACTGAAAGTATAAAAAAAATGTTGCACTACCAATTTTACATTAATAAGGCACCCAGACATTTTTAGTTGTTGCTGAACTGCATCCGAAAGATGTCCTCGAGAATAGAAGTATTGAAATGACTAAATGTGACTTATTAATAGGACGTTACATAGAACTACATGTGTGTAAAAAACGATACCTGAAAAAAAAATGCTAGTGGTCTTAGAGGGACACCCAAACGTTGGCAACCGGTCTGAGTCTCACACGAGCGTCGTTCTCAAGTTATTGCTTAAGTTTCAACCACCTCTTTATTTTGCTTAAAGGGACCATTAAAATATTTTTATATATATCACTAAATACAACTTAGAATCACTCCCTAACGTTAATACCTGAATAAACTTGGCTTTGCTCTTCTTTCTAGGCAATGACAGTCGCAAAAAAAATAAAGAAATATGAGCATCGTTCATACCCTCAACTCGGAGCCAAAAGCGGCCACGTGGCTTGGTGCCTATCCTATGCCGCCAACGTTATCAGACCCCCGCTCTGGGGTTGGAAAGGAAGTAAACGCGTGCTGAGCTCCAGCCATTCTTAGAGTTCGTCTATTCTCATCACCGCAGTGATTGGACACGAGCCACTAGCCAAGCGTCCGCCGAGGCATTGATTGTTACTAGCCGAAGTCCAGTGCTCAGGCAGTTTTCATGTCTAATCTATGAGCCGCGCTCGACTGTAGTAAGCCGGGTGGTTTTGATCCCACAATTACGTCATCAATCTTTTTCGAGGCAGGACTAAAATAAATAGTCACATTTTATCCTCGCAATTTTACCGCGACAAAGAAGCTTTGAAATCAGTGACGCCCTGTGCGAGTATACTTGAACCAGACTAGGACCAGTATACCTGTACAAGTCATGAAAATATTAAAAGACGATATCGTTTTATGACCCCTTCCAAACTTCACGAGGTGCAAAAAGATTTAAAAAAAACAATGAAGGGTTGTTGTTAACAAGTGACAAATATAATTGTCGAATTAGCACACCCAAACGTGGGAGGCAGTTCCTCAGGAGTACAAAATATTCTCTGGAGGAGCAACAGAAAAAGAAAAAGAAGTGTGTGGCTGAACCGGTGCTTCCCAAACAAAGTTGTCAATCTAAAATTGTTAAAGGGATGATGAACCGAAATTTGGATTCAGAAAAAGAATGCAGGAGATGTAGGCGGGACTCTACAATCCCTACAACACTACTCGCAAGGCGATATCTCGAATGGACGGCCGTATTCTGAGAAAAAGAGGTCGAGATTCGAACAAGGCCGACGAGGCACGTGACGTCAAGATACCTAGTTTCCTCCTCTCTTCGCTTCGCTCTTTCAAGGCGGCGAGGCGGAGAAGACGCGAGGCCGTTCCCTCTCCTTCTCGGAGAAACATGACGTCAACAAACCTGTCAAATGCGCCTCCTTTTCCTGAAAAATACGGTCATCCGTTTGAGATATCGCTGTATGAGTGATGTTTTTGTGTTTGTAGCATCCCGTTGCACGCTTTTGCCGCGTGTTTTGTGGAATCCAGATTTCGGTTCAGCATCCCTTTAAGGCGGGAGTTGCGAAATCATTAATTGGTAATGCGC
The DNA here is from genome assembly GCA_037355805.1 of Ixodes ricinus. Taxonomy (NCBI): domain Eukaryota; kingdom Metazoa; phylum Arthropoda; class Arachnida; order Ixodida; family Ixodidae; genus Ixodes; species Ixodes ricinus. The sequence continues at coordinate 51,141 of JAZHYW010004052.1, forward strand.
TAAAAAGATCATGTACCCATTTCATGAGTCAAGCTTTAAAAAGGCAATGGGGAAGACTGAAAGGACGCGGGGTATGAGGAAACTTTTGTAAAACGACCACTTTCTATTCAAATCAAAGAAAAGCGGGATGAACCAAGTGTGAGGAACCGACGGAGTTGCTATACCGTATTTTCACGATATTTCCCATAAAATAAGAGCCTCGGCGAAAAAGTTTGGGGTAGAAACAGTGTTCACATCCGATTTTAAGTTATGCAAACTTACACCTTTTGAATCGAAACAGGAAGTTTGCCAGAAGGCACATCACGAAAAGTCGGTTTCGTGTGAGAATTCTGTGGTTTATGAGATTCCTTTGGAGTGTGGATTTAAATACGTACGTCAGACGTCGAGATGTGTAAATGATAGACTGACGGAACACAAACGGAATGTGAAAAACAACGCGTCCAATTCCTAGTTAGCAAGGCACCTTCTAGAGTGTAATAATTGTAAAGCCAACTGGTCTGAAACGGAAATAATTCACAAAGAACGTAATGACATGAAACGTGTAGTACAATAAATAATTCGTATAAAAACGTCTGGCAACTGTATAAGTCAGGTGTCATTGCAGTTTGGGAACGCATGCAAACAATTTGTACACGTGTATTTTTTTTTCATTAGGAGTGTTTATATGTGTATCCTTGCATATGTTCGAGAAAGTTGCAGTGTTTCGCCATTTGAACTTCCCTGAGAGTGAGGCACATAAAAGGACACCACACACATAGACTCTCTAACACAGCTACAGGTTTTGTCGTCGTCGTCTTTGTCTTCCCCTCCAGTCTTTCAGCGACTTTTTCCGCGCGACATTTCAAACTGATGTTTACTTTCTGATCTGTTCCGAATCGACTGTCGGTTGATCCAAAATGATTGCCTTTATCTTATTTTGGTTCAGCCGACATCCAAACTGATGTTGTGCTAAATCTATTTCGAATCGACCGTCAGTCGATCCAGAATAAGATAAAGGCAATCATTGTGGATCAACCGACAATCGATTCGGAACAATTTAATGCACAACATCAGTCGAAATGTCGCGCGGGAAAAGTCGTTGAAAGACTGGAGGGGAAGACAAAGACGACGACGATAAAACCCATAGCTGTGTTAGAGAGTCTATGCGTGTGGTGTCCTTTTATCGTGCCTCACTCTCGGTGAAGTTAAATGGCGTTATTATACTCCGCACCTGCCGGCTGCCACCATCTACACCGTCCTGCAGTGTTTGGCCAACTGTGGTCCGCTGCAGGAGGGCAATGTCGTTCTCAGTTTTGGATATGGCCCCAGGTTCCGATTGTTAGCAGTGTCTAGTGTTGCATCTTCGGACTGATTAAGTTGTTAGAGGAAACGCATCTTTGAAGGTCAAACCCTTTCTTTGTGTTCAGTAGTGATTGACCTACGTTCGCCGGGTGGCAGTGGTTATGCTAAAATGTGACTCTTTGTGTGAGTGTTTCGCAGCCGAGCTCAAGGGAGATAAAGTAGGTTTACCCAAATGTCATTGTCCTCTTGCCAAATTGTTGTTTTTTCTGTTTTTTTTTTTGGGGAGACGGCATTGGAATTGTGGTGTAAAGGCGTGTACGAAATAAACTTTGCAGCTGAGTTTGAGACGTGGCCTCCTCCTTTTCTACCTTCTGTAGTGTTCTCTTTCTGTTCCAGTCTCAGGTTTACAATCATGTTCAAGTGTGTGTGTTTGTAGTTGGGGGGGGGGGGGAGTGTTAGTTTTAAAAACATACTCTGATGTAAAGGTTCCTATTCCCCGGCATCTTCGGCGCAGACCAAAAGCGTGACCCCGGAAAGTGACTTTTTTGAAAAATCACTCTTGCCGAAAATCGCGTTTTAGTCGTGCCAAACGGTCGCCGCCGTTCCTCACGATGATGCAGTTTTGCAGCGCCGTATAGCAAAACGACCGTCGGCCGCTCTCGGGCGCGGGTGTGTGAATGTTATTAATATTATAATTATATTTGCCGCTGCGGATGCTTTAAAGCGAGCTGCCATGTCTGGAATTAGCTAATAGAGTGCAGCTTCAACCTTTGCAAATGAGAGCGAAAATTGATAGATTAAAATTGCTGTTCAATATCCTTAGTCGGCACTCTTGATGTTCAAAGCTCTAACTATATACAACCATTATCGACCGGGTCCTACGTCTAAACCACACAAGAGCGTTAAAGCAATACAGGTTCAAAAACGACTGTTTAGATACTCTGTTTTCCTCGGGCAATTCAAGAAGATGGAACGACTTGCAAAATGATGTCGTCGTCAACACAACTGTTGCTAAATTTGTATCTGCTCTTGAATTTATGCTTAGAATGAGTTTTCATTTATAAATCTGCATCTTGTTTCCATATTTGTACCCACCTCTACCGTTGTTCCTTGAGTGGAGCCAGTAGTGTTCCTAAATAAAATAAAAAAATAAAGACGTTTTTCAACTCAACTCAAGAATCCGAATACGGTGTAAAAGCTTAGTCGCTGGGCAAGTTGGTAATGGACATTCATATTAAAATACATGATTGTGACAAAGACGTTTGTATAAGCGTCACATTGGTGTATATACAGCCGAAAAGTACAGTCTTCATTAACACCATCTAAATTGTAAATAAATAAAAAAAAAATACGGCGCTTTTTCATTTCCTTTCCTCGTTCGGATCGTGCGGCGGGGGTGATGCAACTGTTTTTCCGACTTTTTTGGAACAGGCGGTGGGCGGGCTGTAAATGCTGTTTCGGCGGTACGCCATGTTTTTGTTGAGACGAGACTACACTACGTGCACGGCGATAGCAAAGTTGAAAGCTTTCAATAAACTTTAGTTGCCAGTTAGCGTTGTCCTGCGCTTCTTTGGTCTTTTTGTCCCGTCTTTTGTGCGCTATTTTTAATATGAACGAATACGTGCCTTTTAATTTCATGGCTTTCACTAGGCTTGAACCTACTGCAGCGTGCATTTTGCGTACCATGGAAATTTGATTTCTCAGCGAAGAAACCACAATGTCCCACCAGCATATAGTGTGCACAACGTCGTGCATACCATATGAAGCAGTTCAGCTTTCAGGTGAAATGCGACTGTTCGCGACACTAGTAATAGATGTCCTAATTGTAAAGTTTTGAAGTATTTATCGCAGTCTCGCGATGATATACATCGGCCTTAAGAAATGGTAGAGCGCATGACTACTCAAGCATAGTGTTGCAAATTAAGGGCCCGAAACAAGTGCAGGTAAAACCGAATATAACATTAGCCTCCCGAGGCAGTATTTCGCGAAGTTTTGAGCTCATGCAAGCTGATAAAAATGTGATTTATATTAAGATTTCAAGAATATTTGTCTGTCTTTCGCGCTATTTATGTAAGTTAAGAATTTCATTGCACGCATTTTTACGCATCTTTTTGCAGTAAGGCTTTCTGGAATGGATTATTTAGAGAAAATGCCATTAGTCATATATCTCTATTTTTACACATTTCGTGCTATTTACACCTTCCGATTTATTATGGAGCCCACAGTCCCTTTTTGCACCCTGCAGACCGATGTTTCACGCTACCAATCAGCGGGAAAAAAAGCATATTTATGCAGACTCGCAACAGCTCGCGTAGTTTCCGAGTGTCGCCTTCCGTGTCGGTCTCAAGCGGATATGTGAACTTCATAACCAAAACTTATTGATCATTATAAAATTATATTTAATTACTAACTTAATATTTGACAACATAAACAAAGGGCCGAACACCTTGAAGCAATGCCCCCCCCCCAATTATCTGAAATGTGATTCTGCCAATCGTTTCCGGCGTTTCTATCCTCGGTCGGCACGTTGCAAGTGGTTAGGTGTGGCCTCAAACACATTTCTGATTTTGAAGCTAATTTAAATAACCTATCTGCTCCTCACACATATAATTTCTCGAACATATAGAAGTCTGTTATTGCCCCTTTTATGTGGTGAGCATTACTTTTATGTGTCTGTGGGCTGGACAAAAACAAAGTAAACAGGGCGCGCGGCGGAACTATGACGATAAGCACGCGAACCGTCCGAAAGTGTCCAATTAAGTAGCTGCCATGTCGAGTAGAACATGAAATACTACTTGGTTTATTTAACAAAAAGAATCTTTGAGAACGCTCAAGCTTCGCCTTTAAAAGCGGAACGCGCCTCGTTTGCGCCGCCTTCTCATTTGCCGTGCAAGCGTGCCTCGCCTGGCCTAGTCAAGAGCGTGTCTGACTCGCAACCGAAGGGTCGTAAATTCGAGTCCCGCCTAAAATTTGTTTTCCTTAAGGCAAAGGAATTACTTTATAAAGTGAAATCGTTTGAGACAGACGGCGACCTTTAATTCGCATTACGCGTCATGTTTTAATCACTTGCATTCTACGCGTGATGTGATGTTTCCCGTGAGCATTGTGGGTTGTTTGAAATACCTGCGCGAGAGTATGTAGCTGTGACGTGATGACCCTGTTGACCAATCAGGATTTTCCAGTCACGCCACCGACTTCGGCTTTTCTGCGACACTCAAGGGTGATGCTCATGTGCAAATTAAATTGACCGGCATCTTGTCAAGAACAAACCTCAACAGGTAGGACTTGCCAGCTTCTCCTGTTTAAGAAAAAGTTCACTTAGGCAAGCGCTATTTTGGACCAGATTCGATCTGGCTGCGAAGGTGCGTATAGATTAGAGTGAACAATTTCAATTACCCCTTTCTGCATGATTAGTCGCATGCATCGCGGTGCTGAGTGTAAACAATGTTTGGTTAGAAAAGCAAGCATTGTGATTGCCGCTCGGTGTTTCTATAAAAATCGCCTGAAAGCGATTGTCCTAAAAGTTTCGTGACATTTTGAAAATTTCGTTGCTTTTAGCCCAGAATTGTGTCGTATATATACAGGGTGTTTTACGAAAGGTGGACAAATTCGATATTGCGAAAAATACACGTCGCAACAAAAAAAAAGGTTTGTGTCGTTTTTGTCCTGGGCCAGGGGCCTATTTAGGAAAATTGTTAAAGTCTGGGATAATTAGATTGTTAATTATTTTTGCGTAATTACCTTTTTTAATATTGGGTTTAAAAGGCATGGTTTCCATTAGAAAATTGCTCAGCATCATCAAAAAACCCTAAATCAACAAATTGCAGAGCGATAGAAGGCACGTGAAGCATTTTACGGCTTTCTGAAAAACCGCGCGAATTCGACGGGTTTTAAGTTTGGGTTTCCCTATCGGAGTGGGCCCCGTGGCACCGCGCCCCGTGTACTATATATATATATATATATATATATATATATATATATATATATATATATATATATATATATATATATATATATATATATATATATATATATATATATATATTTACGCAGGGTGTTTTTTTTAACTGCACCAAACTTTGAATAAAGGGTAGACAAGTTATATGAATGCGGTTTTCACTGCGTGTTTATATGGCTCGGAGGACATTAGATGGGAATATAGCCATCACTATTATCAGACTAATTAACTAAAATCTGTTAATTAACTTTTTGATTACTCTAATTAGGATATATATTTATATTACGAACTTTGAGGCAGTCTTATGCCAAGACTGTTCCATTTTGTAGAATTCGCGTAACCAGCTTGTGTACCGCGATATTCGTCCACAAATTTTCCACTTTTATCCGGCTAATGTAGCAAAGTTAGGCTATAGTGGCCAGTTTCGTGGGTTTGCCGAATTGAGTGGATAAAAAGTCGGATTAAGTAAAAAAAATTCGGGGGCAGATATATTGGAACACAGGCACATTACGCGAATTCTACAAAATGGAACAGTCTTGGCATATGACTGCCTCAAAGTTTGTAATATAAACATATATCCTAGTTACAGTAATCAAAAGTTAATTGACGGATTTTGGTTACTTAGTTTGATAATAGTGATAGTTATATTCCGTTCTAATGTCCGCAAGCCATATGAACACACAGTGAAAACCGTGCATATAACTTTTACCCCTTCATTTAAAAATTTGATGCAGTTAAAAAAAACACCTCTATTTATATATACCGGGTGTTCACTTTTTAATACGAACAAGTTTTATTTAAAAAAGCCATGAAAGTTACACTTACTGCTGCTTGTCGAGGTGAGTTATACGGTCAGGGGGACATAATATAGGGGCTAATCGTAGCGATCAGTTGGCTAATTAACTAAAAATTCGTTAATTAACTTTTTATTTAATGAAAATAGACATACGGTTCCAATTAGAAACTTGCTTAGCGTCATCGAAAGCCACTAAATCAGTCATTTTCTGAGAACAGACCTTGAGCGCGTGAGAAGCGTAGTGGTGCACTATAGTTACCGCTCGTGGAGCAAGTACAAAGCTAGCGGTTGCGGTAAGGCGCCCGCGCGATTGTTCCGTCTCTTATCTAGCCCCAGCCTTGTACCTGCTCACACGAGTCGGTAACTTTAGTGCATTACTACGCTTCTCACGCGCTCAAAGTCTTTCTGAAAATGACTGATTTAGTAGATTTCGGTGACGCTGTACAAGTTTCTAATTGAAACCATGTCATCTATTTTCATTATTTAAAAGTTAATTAAGCGAATTTTAATTAATTAGCCGAGCTGATCGTTACGATTGGCCCCCTATAATATGTCCCCCGATGGTATAACTCACCTGCGCAACCGTATCAGTGCAACTTTCACGGATTTTTTAAAATAAATCTGTTCGAATAAAGTATATACGCCTACAGGATGTTTTACGAAGGTGGACAAATTCGATATTAAGAAAACTACGCGTCGCACCAAAAAATGCTCTTGTCGTTTTGGTCCTGGGCCCGGGAGCCTATTTAGGAAAATTATTCAAAGTCCGAGATAATTATATTGTTAATTATTTTGCGTAATTAACTTTTCTAATATTGGGTTTAAGGGCATGAGTTTCAATTAGAACAATTGCTCAGCGTCATCGAAAAACACTAAATCAACAAATTGCAGAACGATAGGAGGCACGCGAAGCATTTTACGGCTTTCTGAAAAACCGTACAAATTCGACAGGTTTTTAAGTTTCGGTTTGTTATCGGAGCGCATCTCAGCCCCGGCAGCCACCGCGCCCCGTGGAGAGATGACTGCATCCAGCCTCTGCTGTGTCGCGCGGATGACGGCGCGGCGGAGGTTGTTTGCACTATCTCTCCGCCGGGCGCTTGGCAGCTGCCGGGCCCTAGATGCGCTCCGATAGCAAACCGAACACAACCAGTCAGGTTGGCGGTTTCGAAATCCGTAAAATGCTACGCGTGCGTTCTGTCGTTCTGCGATTTATTTATTTGGATGTTTTTCGAGTTATGCTGAGCAATAGCCTTATTTGAAACCGTGTCCGTAAATTCAATAGTGAAAAAGTTAATTTCATAAAAAATAATTAACAATATTATTATCTCGGACACAATAATTTTCCTAAAAGGTCCCATGTGCCCAGGACAAAACGACATTTCGCACCACATTGCCAGGTTGCGACGCGTAGTTTCGCGGTATCGGGTTTGTCCACCTTTCGTGAAACACCACTGTTCCTGCTACTGCGGAGACCGCAGGCTTCCCTTTCCCGCACGCTGACCCTTCGGGCCCCGAATTCCAGCAGCTCAGACTCTAGTGCCCCCGAGATGCAGTCTACTCCTCGGGGAAGCGGCGATGGCCTCGCGTAGCAGAGACATCCGGCTACACCGCTCCCCGAGCCAACTGACGTCACGCGACCTGGCTTTTTCGGGACAAAAGGACTGAGGCTTGATAAGGGAACCCAGGAACCAAAGATGCCTCTCTCTCGGACGGCGGCTCGCTCAAGCGGCGGCGGCAGAAGTAGCCTGCAGCGGTGAGGAGGGGGAACGAGGACGCTGGCGCGAGGACTCGGCGGGAAACGGATGCTGGCGCGGGAAGTGCGGGCGCTACGTCCGGAGGCGGGGGACTCGACAAGCTGACCAGGACGGCGACCCTGAGACGACGACGTTCCGCGACGGTGAGTGTGGCCGGACCGGCACGCTGGGACACAGGAACAGCTGCGGTTGCAGCGGACTTCCCCACGGCCTCGCTTGTGACCGTTTCCCGATCCCGAAACCCCCAAGGCAAGAAGTGAGTGTATAAACCCTTTTGCCGAGAGCGAGTATTGCCGTGTCGCACTCATCCGAGGACAGGGTCTGAGGGAATCGGAGTTATACGCCCGCAATGAATATATATATATATATATATATATATATATATATATATATATATATATATATACACGGGCACCCCGTCATCGTACGTGGTCTCATGCAGATGAATGAACCGTACTTCATCTAATGAATCAAAAGAATCAATGTTTCAGGATCCCGCCGAAAGCCATATGACAGCTCCGCCGTTATTTTGGCTTTCGGCGGGTTCTTCAAAACATTGATTCTTTGATTCATTGATTAAGTACGGTTAATTCAACCTGCTATGCTCGCTATTATATATATTACAGGGTGTTTCACGACAGGTGGACAAATTCGATATTGCGAAAACTACGCGTCGCACCAAAAAATGGCTTAGTGTTGTTTTGGTCCTGAGCTAGAGAGACCTACTTAGGAAAACTGTTAATGTCTGGGATAATTATAGTGTTAATTATTTTCTGCATAATTACCTTTTTAATATTGGATTTAAAGGCATAGTTTCCATTAGAAAATTGCTCAGCATAGTCAAGAAACCCTAAATCAGCAAATTGCAGAGCGATAGAAGGCACGGGAAGCATTTACGGCTTTCTGAAAAACCGTACAAATTCGACGGGTTTTTAAGTTTCGGCTTGTTATCGGAGCGCATCTCGCCCCGGCGGCACCGCGCCCCGTGGAAGCTAGTGCATCCAACCTCTGCTGCGCTGTCATCGCGCGACGCAGGCAGAGGCTGGTTGCACTATCTCTCCACGGGGCGCGTGCTGCCGGCGAGATGCGCTCCGATAGCAAACCGAAACTTAAAACCCGTCGAATTTGTACGGTTTTCAGAAAGCCGTAAAATGCTTCGCGTGCCTTCTATCGTTCTGCAATTTGTTGATTTAGTGTTTTTTGACGACGCTGAGCAATTTTCTAATTGAAACCATGACCGTAAACACAATATTAAAAAGTTAATTACGCAAAAATAATTAGCAATTTAATTATCTCGGACTTTAATAAATTTTCCTAAATAGGCCCCTGGCCCAGGACAAAAAGACGACATAGCCTTTTTTTGTTGCGACGCGTAGTTTTCGCAATATCGAGTTTGATCCACATTTCATGACACACCCTGTATATATATATATACAGGTGTGTTTCACGAAAGGTGGACAAATTGGATACTGCGAAAACTACGCGCCGCACCAAAAAAGTAGGCTTGTGGTCGTTTTGGTCATGGGCCAGGGGCCTATTTGAGAAAATTATTAAAGTCCGAGATAGTTAGATTGTTAATTATTTTGCGTAATTAACTTTATTAACATTGGCTTTAAAGGCATGGTTTCTATTAGAAAATTGCTCAGCATCGTCGAAAAACACAAAATCAACAAATTGCAGAACGATAGAAAGCACGCGAAGCATTTTACGGCTTTCTGAAAAACCGTACAAATTCGAAGGGTTATTAAGTTTCGGTTTCATATCGGAGCGCATCTAAGCCGCGACGGCACCGCGCCCCATGGAGAGATAGTGCAACCAGCCTGTGCTGCGTCGCCCGATGATAGCGCAGTAGAGGTTGGATGCACTAGGTCTCCACGGGGCGCGGTGCTGCCGAGGCCGAGATGCGCTCGATAACGAACCGAAACCAAAACCCGTCGAATTTGTGCGGTTTTTCGGAAAGCCGTAAATGCTCTCTGCGTGCCTTCTACCGTTCTGCAATTTGTTGACTCAGTGGTTTTCAATGACGCTGAGCACTTTTCTAATTGAAATGATGCCCTTAAAGCCAATATTAAAAAAGTTAATTACGCGAAGATAATTAACAATCTTGTTATCTCGGACTTCAATAATTTTCCTAAATAGGCCCCTGGCCCAGGACCAAAACGACACAAGCCTATTTTTGATGTGACGCGTAGTTTTCACAATATCAGAGTGTCCATCTTTCGTGGGGAAACACCTTGTATATATATATATATATATATATATATATATATATATATATATATATATATATATATATATATATATATATATATATATATATATATATATATATATATATATATATATATATATATATATATATATATATATATATATATTGAGAGAAACGTATTTAGTAAACCATATTTCATGATATATATGGCCACGAGGTGCTCATTTTATGATTTTGTGTTCTGTAATTAATTCCTTAGTTCAAGGATACAATCGCGATTTAACTTTCAATACTTCGACACAAAGTTGTATCAATCACGGGTATTTTATGCGACCTACCACACTTTGCGACAACATTTTATGGCATGTAAAAAGATCAGCCTGTACTTTAGGGTTTCACTTAAACACGAAGAAAGGACAAGAAATGACAATGAGAGTTCTAAATGTCAAGCTGATCTGTTTACAGGTATCGCATAAGCGTAGACTACGGGGGGGGGGGGGGGCGGGGCTCGTTCCCCCCTGGTAAGATCCAGGGGGGCGGAGGCAGAGCCCCCTCTTCCTGCGGGCTATGATCCTTACCGAGACGCTGTTTACGTGCCATGTAACGAGCTTCTAGCGGTGGCATGTAAACAAATAATGCCCACGTCAGCCTTTATTGACAAAATGCATGGGAAATTGAACTCCAGCCTGCTTTCGTTAGCTTCAATCTCCAGTTCCGGCGAGAAGGTAACGCGGCATCGATCACTTTTACGTCCGCTTGGTCTGCTTCCACAGCAGCCTGCCATTTCGCGATGTCCTACCAGAAACAAAAACAGATAAATAAAACAACCGGAAGTTTATATAGAGGGCGCGCCTACTCTGTCCGGAGCTGTTCAAAAGTCCGTTTAGTAGCGACTCCGACGGAGTTACCCGAAGCGATAGATGATTCAGTCGTCCGCGAAGAGCCGCATGCGTGAGAAAATATTTGTTGGCAAGTCGTTAATAAAAATTAGAAAAAGTAATGGACCAAGAGCACTGCTGTTACAATGATTGCTGAAGAAGATATGCATACACTGTAAAATGTACCCCCGAAAATAAACTACTGATAATTGTCCAGTGGTAAAAAAAATTGCGCGGAAAACCGCAACCCCCCTTCCTCCCCTCCGGAGAATTTCTCAGCCGCCCCCCCCCCCCCAGGGAAAATGGAAAGTCTACGCCGCTGCAGGTATGTACTAACAAGATCAACTCTCTAATGTTGTACTTAAACATTTGGATTCAGGTAAAAATATATGTGACTGGTAAACAAAGAGATGTTGAGTCGTATGAACACGACGTTATGTACGTTAATGTAGAATGTCTTCTACTGTTGAGTCGAAATTAAATAAGGAATTTCATATTTTTGGTACCTTAAAACAAAAGTGAACTGCATGGACGATAGAAGAACCTATATAGTTAATCCATTCATGAGCGTAAATATTGCAAGAACAAGCCAGAAAATATATTCCAATTTCGGTTCAAACCGGTCTGAACCTGTTCGAACCGGTTTGAACCGTGTCTTTTGCTCCCGGAACTGAACCGGAACCAGAACGAAAAACCGTGAACCCGAACCAGAACCGAACCGATAAAAATTTCGGTTCGACACTCTGCCCACACGGGGCGTATCCACATGCGCGCAAACACACACACGCGCGCATGCACACACCCACACACGCACCTACGCACAAACACAAATGCGACGGAGGAATAGATATAGTTTTGGTTTCAGACAGAAAAAAAAGATATGTTTAGCTTAAAGTTCAGATAAAACTTGAGTTGAAATAAATATTTCTTTAATATTTACGTTACTATTGGAGCGACATTAGAAGTCTTAATATAATGCTGGTTTGCAATAAAACGAGTTTATCAATCGCCAGGCTTGGTTTCGTTTTCAATGCAAAAAATACCCTTGAACTTTGCTCATTACCATCGCTATAGCCATCAGCCTCCTTAGGGGCTCAGGAGGCTTTGGCAGCCACCTTCCTTTCTACGTTTTAGCCGTTTAAGAAATATTTAGTACTGTCTTTCTTGCGAATACAGTGCTCAAGAACAGCAGTTGATAGCTAAGAGCTGGGAGACGCCGCGTCTTGCCAACGACCGTAAGTAGTGCTGAGCCCATTGACGAAATGGTGCAAGCGCCTGTAAGCGTTCCGCTGCTCTTTCAAGCTTTGTCGTAAACCGTGTGCTGTATAGGCTATGCTCGATCCTAACTATGCTCCTGGCCGGTGGTATTTCGTTACCCCAAAATACCGTGCCTTCATTAAAACCCGTGGCTCGGTCCGCCGAGAAGAGAGTTCGCACGCGGCGAAACCGTGGACCTGCTCTCAGAGCCGCGCGACTACGATTTGGCGGGGCGTAAGTGCCGTTTGAGGAAGTTTGAGATTTCAGTCGCTGTCCAAAGGTGTTAAGCGCAGGTCATGATAGTTCGTACGTGTGAGTCCCAACAGCTGCTCTCCACCGATTTGTTGCATAAAGCGGGAGTGAGACAGACGTTACTGGATCGTGCAGCATGCTTTCTTGCCTATGTGTATCGTTTGTGCCGTAGAGACGCGCGATTCTTCGCATTTTATGATTTTGGCTCACCTGTTTATTATTTCACATTTCATTTTATGTATTCCTTATTTCGTCACGTCGGGGGAGCATGGGTGACCTCGTCGTCTCGTATTGCTTCAGTCGAACACTCGCGTTGAGTGCGAGCTTGTGTCACGCGTTGGCCAAAAGGAACGTGTTGGGGATCTGAACGGCAGCTCACAGAGGGGGAAAACTTAATCTCGGGAATTGCGAGTGGAACGAGGGATCGATTCACAAGAAGAAAGAGAGTAGTTGTCTTGGAAAAGCCAACGGCAACGCTTCGACAGAGAAATTGAAGGCCAGCGGGGAGCAACTGGGGAACCTTAAAAAAGAAAAGATGGCAGAAGAGGAGCCACGGAAAGACAATGGAGTTGACCGACGAGGCTGGCAAGTAAGCCCGTGACAAAATAGATTGGATCGACAAGGGAGGTGACTCAGGGCCAGTATTGTAGGAGTTAACAAAGAAAAAGTAACGGAATTCATTACTAGTTTTTCGCAAATAAAATGGAATACGTTACCGACCTACGTTATATAAAAATACAAGGAATGTGTTACCGTTACTGATGAAAACTAACACACTTTAGGTATTCGGCTTTTTGTATTTTTTAATATACAGTAACAACTTTTCCTTTTGGCGACAGTGTTTTTAGACACTGGGACAAAGGGCTTTTGCGTTGGGATTTTCTGAGAAGAAACATTTTGCGGGAAAAAACAGGCATATTTTTGAAAATGTGTGGAATGAGTGCCATAATTATTGACCTGGTGCATGTACCTCGTTTAAGAAAGTCCACACGCGATCCGATGATACGAACCAATGGGACCACTCAAGCGATGTCAAACGTGTAAGCAACTGGGACTGTATTGATTATTAATGGTTCAGTGACGATAGAACACGCATAGGAGCATCACGAACACCAAGATGAGGATATTTTGATTGTGTCTGATTGGTCCCTTCAGCTTGTAGCGTCGGCTGCGTCTTAATCTAAGGCATAACGAAGTATAGGAATAGGAAAATATGTAAGTGTACTTTTCATATGTCGTAGGAAGAAGTAACTGGTAACGTAACTATGATACCCTTTGCTTTGATATAAGTAAGGTAAGTATGGTACCCGTTACTTAACAAAAGTAACGTTAGTATGTTACCAATTACTTGAAATAAGTAAAGTAGATATGTTACCAGGGTTGTAAAGTACCTAGGTACAAACTTAGGTACTTTCATTTCCCGGTATGTGTATCTGTATCGTAGGTACATTTTTCAGTAAATTGTAACTAAGTGAAGTTACTTTTTACAAGTGCTTTTCTGCTCACTTCACCAAAATCATAGAAACTATAAATATTGAAGTCTTAACATAATACCATGTGCCGCCATTATCGTTGAGTGGGGTACGTCCTGCGAGGTATTGATTTAATCGAACGACGTTTTATCGAAAGAAGCTCTGCCCATTATGTTCCATCGAACGACACTTTAGCGAATGTCGGTGTTTATTTGAGCGAACGGTGAATTAGCCACGCCGTTCTAGCGGCATCAATTTATCGAATCGATTCGGAAATCCGTTTAGAGAAAATAGCGACCTGCTCCCTTCATCTCAAACCGAAATCGACTTTACTGCGTGTTTGAACGTCCTCTGACAGCTATACAACGATGGAGATAACTTGAAAGATGTGCACAGTTTCTTTCGCCTGTATCCGTTCCTGGTGGTGGCTCTCATCTGCCATAAACACAATATAAAATATAATAGAAGATAAATTATAATTCAAATCGTAAAGCAACGTAACATCGCCGTGTATACTACAGTTTCCACTGAATAAACCGAACTCAAATTTCGCAGTTATCAAAACTGAAAAAAGTTTCGAAAAGAAAACAAAACCTTATTTTCCTTCCAAAGCAAAACAAAAAAAAAAGGTGAGGCAGTAGGAATGCTTTTTCTCGTCGCCGCGAAGGTTAAGTACATATGCACTCGACTCATGCGTTTCTTCATGCGGCCGACGTCTTCTGTGCCCGTCGACGTCAGCACTGACTATGGGGACAAGAACGTCAACAAGCGAGTTTCCGTGGTTTCGGCGTGACATGGTCAACAGTGGAAGTGGCCCCGGTGAACGAATCGGAGCGGGGGGTAGGGCACGTGAGGACTCAACTCCGATGAGAACATCGCATTGACACCAATAAAGCAAATTTATTTAACTCGCTTTTGTGTGTATCTTTATTATATCAAGCTTTACTTTCAATATATTCTGATAAATTTGGGGAAAATTAATAAAGCACCTTTGAAGTCACTGCACCTGCACATAGGAACATTTTTTAAGCGAGTGCTTAGTACGGAACTAGGTACCTTTTCTGATGGGTAACTGTAACTGCGTCTTAGGTACATTTTTGAATTAACTTCTGCTATCTTGCATGTTACCGATTACTTGATATAAGTACCATAATTACCTTACCTGTTACTTTATAGAGGTAAGCTAAGTATGTTGCATGTTACAATAAATGAGGAACGTAACTATGGTACCCATTGCTTGAAATAAAAACTTAAGTATGTTACCCATTACTTAAAATAAGTAATGTAAGTAAGGTACCCGTCACTTAAAAAGAGTAACATGTTAACTCTTACTTGAAATAAGTATCATAAGTACGATACTCTTCACTTGAAATAAGTAACGTAAGTGTGTTACCCGTTATTACAAACAAGTAATATAAGTATGTTACCCGTTACTTCACATGAGTAACGCGAGTATGTTACCCATTTTTTTAAATAAGTTGCATAAGTATACAACGTGTTATTCAAAATAAGTAACGTAAATTGTCCGTTACTTGAAATAAGTAGCATAAGTATGTTACTTGGAATAAGTAACCCAAGTAGATTACCCATTGCCTAAAGTAAGAAATGTAAGTATGTTGCCGCCACTTGAAATAAACAACGTAAAGGCTCGTCCACGCAGTTGTGTCGACTGTGTTGCACTGTGCTGCATCGTGCTGCACGGCGCCTCCCTAATGGTTCGTCGTAAGGGTTACCACTTGAAATAAGTAACTCAGCGAACCTGTGCTGCGCTTCTCCTCGCGCAACGCAGCAGAGGCTGGTTGCACCATTTCTCCACAGGGTGCGGTGCCGTCGGTGCCGAGAAGCTCTCTGATTGCAAACCGAAACTTAAAAACGCGTCGAAGTTGTGCGGTTTTCTAGAAAACCGTAAAAAAACCCGCGTGCCTTCTACCGTTCCGCAATTTCTTGATTTAGTTTTCTTCGATGATGCTCAGCAATATTTTAATTGAAACCATGTCCTTAAACTCAGTATTCAAAATAAATATTATACGAAAATAATTAACAATTTAATTATCCCGAACTTAATCATTTTTGTAAATAGGCCCCTGGCCTAGGACCAAAGCGACCCAAGCCTTCTTGGGGGAGGAAGGGGGAGCAACGCGTAGTTTTCGCAAAATAGAATTTGTCCACCTTTCGTAAAACACCCTGTATATATAAAGGCCTAATATGGAAAACTATGTTTATCTCGCCATATATGTCCAAGTCCTTCTTATGTATCAACAGTTGGCATTTTAATTATATGTCCCGATTTGACATTAAAGTAAGGGTTCAGCCAGTGTACCTGCCCTTAAGTGCCGCAGTTTTCTAGTTTGCTGCAGATACCATGCAAAATGCACATACTTTTTGTATTGCGGCACAGTTAAATGTTCAGGCTTATCTGAAGTGTATGTATAATCTACATATAACTTAGCTCGTTAACAGTTTTGAAGAAGTGGGCTCCTGTAATCGAACTTGGAACAGCAGGGTCTTGCAATGGTGCAGCATTTGAAAGGAAAAATGAAACCCCAAAGGCCGGCTTTTTTGTGATGCCTATTTGTCAGAACTTTTAGAATGAAGTTGATTTCAAACAAAAAAAAAATAATGAAATATGCAACACAACACAATCTTTTACATATCAACAGTTGTTGTAATTTATTTTTCTCACAAAGAATCTATTCAACTAAGTCGGCAACTGCAAACTCTTGAATGAGATGTCACCTGTTTCCACTCTTTACATTACAATAATTTATGGGCAGGTACCGCAGTATACTATGTGAAGCCTCTTTGCAATCAAAAAAAATTCCCATGACAACGATTACTGTCCTTGCCAACATCTCAGAATCAGAGATAATATAGAATAACTATGTCAGTATCTATGACCTTTATGTTTTGGCCAATGAGGATGTAAACGCTTCAATATCGTTATGAACTTCTATGCATTTTGTTACTTGTATTCCTTTAGTTAAGAACCAGATTCCGCTGCCTGGCTCCGGATCGCAGACGCATTCGGCATGGGCTCGCTGTTCCCGAACTGCTTGGGTGCAGTTAATCGGAATCATTTAGTAATACAGACTCCTGGATATTCTGTCACATGTCCGTGGTGTGTCTTGAATTCCCTGCTACATGCTTAAATTGTACCAATTATTTGCCAATTGAATTTTGATTTCTCACAAATGCCGGAATGAATGAACCACACACACAATATCTCCTTAGAAAACATTTTTATTTTGTTAATGTACAGGATTATCCCAGCATACGTGCGGTAGTTCATGACCATTTTGAGGATCTACTTACTAATCATCACATAAACGCTCTACTACTATTGAATACATAAAGGCCCATACTTACTACTAGAAGCTCGAGTTCGTTTCTAAACATTACACCGCAGCCAAGATTTCTAATCTTTTGGGAGGGGTTTAAATGTATATGTACATTGTAGGGCAGAAATGGCTGTAATGACAGTACTGTACTTAAATTACAGTAATTGCATTACTTTTCGTAGTAATGGGTAATGCAATGAATTGCTTCCGTGTACTTCCCTTCTTAACGTAATGCATTACATTGAAGCAGTAATTTCGCGGAAATTACAAATCACTTCTGTAGTTACTTGTGTTTAAAACGCAACACAATTGAAAAAAAAGACTTACCGTTTATCTGCTGTTGAAGAATATTAAGTAAGAGCATATGGTAAAATAAAATAGAAAAAAGTTGGGAACTTGAGCTCTAATCCTCAGACGTGGGTCCAGGAGACAGGCGAAGATGGCCTCGAAAGGGAAATATTTGGGTACATAGCTGTAAGATCATGGCTGCTGAAACTACAAACAAGACGGGACGGGGTGCTACCCTGTCTGGGATGATCCGGCTGTACAATACGCAGAACAGATTACAACAAGGTAAACACATTTTAAAACAATAAAAGGCGAACAAAGATGAGGATACAACGGTAATTGGAATGCTTAATTTTCAATGAGGCTCGACTTTAGACATCGATAAATCGCCTGTCCACAAAATAGCAGATGATTGAGATCGCGAAGACTTTGCCCACAGCTGCCGAATAATCCTCAGATGTGGACACAAGAGTCACGCGAAGAGCAGCAAAGTTTGTAGATATTTCTGGAAGGTCAAGGCTGCCAAAACTACAAATAAGACGAGCCGAGTTTGTGACCTTGTCTATGATGCTCCAGTTTTACTACCCGCACAGCACAATCCTGCAAGGCAAACCTATTTTAAAACCCAACAAGGAGAACTAAGAAGAGGACACACCGGTAATTGGAATGCTAAACTTTTCTCTGAGACTCGACAATAGACATCGAAGAATCGCCTCTCAACGAAAAAGCCGACGATTGACGTCGCGAAGTTTTGGCCTACAGCTGCCAAATAATCCTCAGACGTGGGACCCAGAGACGCGCGAAGGTGGTCTCGAAGGGAAAGCTTAGGGGCAATTGCTGGATGGTCACGGCTGCCGAAACTACAGATATTACGTGTCGAAGGTGTGAACCTGTCTGTGCTGTTCCGGCTATACAATGCGCACAGCACAATGAACACTGTTGGCAACAAGGTCATCTGAACACGGAAAAACAAGAACACGAAGGAAAGAACTGAAATATAACACCGCTGACTAACAACTGACCTTTACTTTTTCCTCATCCCAGCCTAGGCCCTTTTGTCCAGTCCTTTCCATCGTGTCCTTGTTTATCTATCTTCAGCTAACGGTGTTGCCAACACTATGTACCAACTATGCTCAACTAAAACCCGTAAGACAAACATTTTAAAGTAAGGGGGCGAACTAAAACAGGACGCGCCGGTAATTGGCTTGTCACTGCGACTCATAAACATCGAAGAATGGACTGTACGTCAAAAAGCAGATAATTGACGTCTCGAAGGTTTTGTCGTAAATCCCCAGAAGTAGCGATGGCGCCGATCCTGTGGATTGGGGATTGGAAATTGTGAAAAGCAGGTGCTGCGCTGTATAGAGTTGTCTTCTTTTTGTCCCCTCGCTGTCTGTATTCGATGTCGACCTCTTTCACCTGCCTACTCATCGAGAATATTAAACATAAAAGAGGAAACGCCATGATTATCGGCACCCTGGATGTCACGTCAATCTCATGTGCTCTGTCTTCTGAGGGCTTGTTTTATATTGTGGAAGAGCAGATAATGTAAGAAGTGTTTCTCTCCAAAAGATGTCCGGCTGCCAGGCAAAAAGTGTGCGAGAACCTCGGTTTCCTGGTGTATTGAAAAGAAAATGCTTCTTGAATTCGAATGAGCAGCTTGGAAAATCGGTGACTAATTCTTTGTGAAAAAAAAAAATTGCTTCTATCCTAAAAAAAAATTATTTGCATATTTTTGTTTATTGAGAGTCGAGTGGGTAAGGGAACGGTGAATACCGTTTTCAGGAGGTTATGTATAAGCTGCTTGGCGGATTCCATCGCAGTCAATGTGTGTTCCAGCGAGACCTAAAACGCTATTTTGAATTTACAAATAAGGCAGGTGAGGACATCGCTGTAATTTGCAAGTTATGTCCGCCAGGTCCGGAGACGTTATACGCCAACATGGAAGCTTCGTCAAACCTTTGGAAACACCTGCAGGTAAGTTCACTGTTGCATTGTATTTCAATATAGAGAGTCTCCAAATTTGTTTCGAACCGATCGTTCTTTTTTTTTAAGTCATGACCAGTGCAAGAATTTTGCGTCCTATACATGTATTTCGAGCTTGGTGGATATTAGATGGGAGAATAACCGTAACAACCAGGAGACTAATTGAATAAAATTTGTAAATTTCCATTTCAAATAATGTTTTAAATGTCGTGTTACGTTTCAATCGCAATGTTGGCGGCAATAGCTTATTAGATTTTAAACCAATTTAAATATTTCGCAAGAAAGCAACATGCTGAGATACTCATCGATCAGTATTTCTTTTTGTTTCTTGATTACGAAATTCGGTGCAGAAGAAGTGCCACCCGCCCGTTCTACGATTATGTGTAGAAGAATATTATACTCGTTTTTGGTAGCTGGCCACCATATTGGCAACGCTCCCCGGCTCTCTCGGAGATTGCACGAGCTAGCCGCCACGAAAATCTACAGTTCCCGTTCAGCAAAGAATCAAAATTTACAATCACGACAGCGTGCTGTTCAGCGAGGACGCGCTGCCGAGATAGCGGCGACGAGACCGAAATGACGACACTCTTTTAAATGTCATTGCGGATGCTAGATTTCATTCATATAGGACTTCCACCGCTCATTCTGAATTCGAACTCGGAAGCGCGATAACAAAAACGCGACAATTGATCGATGAGTATTCTAAAGAATGTCACCTTTCAACGAATTAGGGAAATCAATTTGGCGTTTGATAATTACTCCAATTAAAACGGCTATGACCCCTCGAATCATTAATCCATAAAATTTGAGGTAATTACCCAACTTACCGTACCAGCGATAACCCCAGTCTACTGAGTGCAATAAACACTCAATAAAGACGGCATTAATGTAGCTCTTACCGCCCCCCCCCCTCTTTTTAAATATTATGTGCAAATTAGTCAAGCGAAAACACGCCTAGTTTCGGAATCACGGAAAAAAACTCAATATTTTTGGACATACCTGGAGAAAGGCTCTGTTTAAACTAAAATATTTATTCAAGGTGGTCTTTATTGACTTGAAGCAGCAAAGCAAGCAAGACTATAGGCGCCTCCCGTGGGTGCTGAGGTACACATTGTAAATTACGAAGTAGGGGGAGGGAGCTACGTGAATGTTGCCATAATTAGTTTTGACGTAGTCGGGATGAAGGAACTATTAGATTTCGCATTCTGGTATACAAGAGACTGAAGAAAATACAGAAGGACGCAAATATGCGCCCGCAACCGACGGTTTCGCTTTCTCCCCCGCATTTCGTCTTTCTTTTTGACCTTTCTTTTCTCGAAATGCATACAATCCAAGTTGCCCCAAAGACAAAAAAAAAAAAACCACAGCGTCTTCAAACAAGGGACAAGAAACAGTAACACGCGTCAGCATGTCAACGCTCAGGCAGCGAAGGTCAAACTGGTTCCGTCTGACCACACAGCCGTAGAAATCTGCGTGACTCGTGAGCTTACTTGCAAAGACGCCTCACTAATGTAGTTGCCAGACGTCTTAATCCTTTGCGTCTCCTTCAGTTACCCTCGTTGTGTCATTAACCTCCCTTCCTAATATCACTACGGGTTTCCAGGTCGGCAAACAGTTTGCGCATTCATGTCTGCCAACTGCGTCAGTCAGGCGTCTTTGCCACAAAGCGACGAGGAAGGTAGATTCCTACGACTTTGTAGTCGAACGGCGCAAGTTTCACCTTCGTTCTCTGAGCGTTGCCATTTTGACGGTGGGTCTATCTCGCTTCCGTGTTGGAGAGGCGGTGGTATTTCCTGTTTTTCAAGATAGTTTGAATTGTACGGGGTTTCAGGAAAGAAGTGGAAAGGAAGAGGGGAGGTCGAGAGGGGATGAAAACCGTCGGTTGCGGGTGGAAATATGTAGGGTGTCCCAAGAAACCAGGCTCGACCTAACATGGACCATAAAAATCGACGCCTGCACGTAGCAATCTAATCTTTTCGTCGAAAGTGCATTTAAGACATCGTTTTTTGCTTGTAAAATTCTAAAGCGTAGCTTCCTCTCTGTGAGAAAATAGGACCATAATACTTGCCAGGGTCAAAGGCGAGCGGCGACGCAGACGACCAAGTCGAGTAGCGGGACGTGTTTGGCCCTCGTGTTGATGGATGGCGTCGAGAGCATGGTGATATTGTGTAGCCGACCAGCGAAAGAAAGCAGATGACACGCAGACGAAATCCGCCGGCTGCAAGAGCGTCGTCGTTATGCAACCGACTTTTTCTTTTTGTCTTTAATTTCAAGTTTTGCTTTTATTGTCCGTATTTATTTTTAACCAAAGGTACATTACAAAAAGATCATTAAAAAATTCGAACACCAACCAAGCCCTTCTATAGGGACCCTACGTTTCAAGACCAATTCGGCCTCTTCTTCAGGGGCGACTACGGCTATGGCCGTTGAGGAGCAGTGTCTTTTTTCTTCTTCTTCTACGGCGGGTGTCTGGTTTTCTTCTTTTACGGCTGTGCCTTTTCAATAAAGTGACGAAGCCCGTTCACATAGGCGGATGGTAGAGCTCCGAGAGTCCTATTAATGTTCTGTGGCGTTGTTTGAATATGCCATGATTCGAGGAACAGTCTTTTCCGAGGATTTGTCTCAACGTCAAGTATGCATGCGTTGTCAAAGTCGATAGGATGGTCCATGACGTCGCAGTGCTCGGCGACCGCGCTACGCTCGTGATCAAACTTGCGCACGTCGTTTTTATGCTGACGGATTCTCTCTTTATAGTTCTTTGTTTCGCCGATGTATGTGGCCGCGCAAACCCCGCAAGGAATCTTGTATATAACGCCTTGGGCTCTTTCTTTACCAGGGCGATCTTTTGGGCGTGGCATGAGTCGTCCAAGGGTAGACACAGGTGTGTGCGCTAGTTGTATACCCTCTTTAGCAAGCACACGTGCCAGTGCCTCGCTTGTTCCGTTGATGTAGGGAACGCTGATGCGCGAGGTGGGGCGGGAATTCGCACTTGACTGTTGCTGCACGTGTCGTTGGTTTCGGCCTACACGGCGAGCAACGCGATGAATGAAGCTGCTCGTGTAGCCGTTTTTTTTAAGGTCGGCAATGACAGTTTGTTCCTCCTTTCTTTTGTCCTCTTCTGATGAGCAGATGGTCTTTGCCCTAGTTAACAGTGTCCTGACCACCGACGCCTTGTGGTTGGCTGGGTGGCTGGATTCAAACTGGAGGTAGCGTCCAGTGTGCGTCGGTTTTCTGTATACAGAGAATTTTAGTTCTTCCTTTTGCCGTTTTAATAGCACGTCCAGGAAAGGTAAGGTGCCGTCCTTTTCGCGCTCCACAGTGAACTGGATGGCCGGCTCGATGGTGTTGAGATGCGCCAGGAATTTGTCCACTTCAGACTTTTTAAGGACACAGAAGCAGTCATCTACGTACCGCAAGAAAATCTTGGGTGGTGTCGATAATGACTGCAGTGCCTTCTGTTCAATAGCTTCCATGCAGAGGTTTGCCGTGGTGACGGAGATGGAAGCACCCATCGCGGTTCCACTGGTCTGCTTGAAGAACTCCCCCTTGAAGCTGAAATATGTACTGTCGAGGCAGAGCTCAAGGAGGCGGCACAGTTCGTCCACGCTGAGGTTCGTTCTGTCGCTGAGGTTTTTGTCTTTTTCTAAAGCGTTCCTAGCTGTGGCGACTGCCAGGGGAACAGGAACACTTGTAAAGAGCGAGATGACGTCGAACGATACCATGGTATCCTCAGCGCTCAACTTTAATTGCGCAACCTTCTCTATGAAATCACTGGAATTGCGCACATAGGTCGTCGTATTTCCCACAAGAGGAGAAAGGGTGCGATGAAGATAGTTGGAAAGAGCACGAAGTGGCGAGGTGGTAAAATCTACAATAGGGCGAAGAGGAACGCTAGGCTTGTGAATCTTTGGTAGACCATACAAGCCTGGAGCAGATCCATTCCTACAGAGTAGTCGCAGGTGGAGGCTTCTTGAATCAGGGTGCTTCTTGAAAATGTCCGCTAGAACTTTGTTCATTCTTGCCTGGACTTGTGATGTCGGGTCCTTTGTCAGCTTTTTATAAGCGGAAGTATCAAGAAGATTGTGAACCTTTTTTTCGTAGTCATCACGGTCTAAGACGACAGTCGAGTTGCCCTTGTCGGCTGGAAGGAGCACAATCTTGTCATCTTCTCGAAGCGCTCGAAGTGCTTTTACCTCGTCCTTTGGTAGGTTGTGCTGTTGATGTTGCGGTATCTTAGACAAGATGCCGATCACCTTTTGTCGGGTCCGTTCGCGAGAGCTTGGATTTATGTGCGCAATGCCGTCTTCAAGGGCTGCGACCATTTTTGGCAAAGGCGGTCTCGTTGTGGTCATGTTAAACCCATGACCCTTGGCTAATACATTAATTTCACAAGGGAGAGTAGCCTGGACGAGAGGTTCGTGACAAAACTAGCGGTGTTGGTGCTGCGTTGTGTTGTTTGTCTGTTCTGCAGTCTCGAAAACTTTTTGCCTTGAGATACTTGCTGTTTTTTAGCAGCAGTGGAGGCGACACTTTCGGCGAAAGACTGTAAGGATGGGAATACGTCTGGAATGCTGTATTCTAGCTGCCGTCGAGTGAAAAACAGGTCCAGTTTCTTTTTCTTTAAAGTAGCTTGGCACTCGTGGATGCGGGCTTTAATGAGACGGCGCTCAGCCTGCTCGAGGATCTTGTGTCCTTCCGGCGTATGAACGAGGCGCTTAATGCGAAGGCTTTGGGGAACCACATGGGAGTCCCGGCAGGCCACCGTAAAGTCCAGATGAGTCTTGAAAATAGAGATGCTGCGAGCAATATTCACATACCGTTTAGCGAGCTGCGCTGTCTCCTCTCCGAAGTCAATGCGTAAAGATTTAAAAGTAAACATTTGACAGAGATCTGTCTGGTTGGGAGTAATTAATTATTAAAAAATTCGAACACCAACCAAGCCCTTCTATAGGGACCCTACGTTTCAAGACCAATTCGGCCTCTTCTTCAGGGGCGACTACGGCTATGGCCGTTGAGGAGCAGTGTCTTTTTTCTTCTTCTTCTACGGCGGGTGTCTGGTTTTCTTCTTTTACGGCTGTGCCTTTTCATTTTTTGTTGCTACCTTTAAATTACAAAAAGATTATGTTCATTTTAATGAACGACGGTGGTCGCGAGCAGTCTTGATTATAGTTGCTGTATCGGCTTCCGTAGCCGTTGCAACGTACGGTGATCACTCCTTGACACTTGACTTTGGACTACGGCGCACCTTTCGCTGGGGTTTTGTCTGCGCGGATCTTCCGCACTCCGTCAATGGGGCTGACTTTCTGACGCACTTTGGACTGCTTGTGGACGTCAAAGGCCGACGCGTCCGCGACGAAACAACTCGTCTAACGGTGAAAACAATTGTCTCGTCTCTTGCTTACATCAGTCCTACGTTCGCAGTTCCAACGGATGAGACGCCGTACACCAAACTACCCGCAGAGTCCCCGAAGCTGACGCGTGTTGGACCTGATGAGCGTTCTATCAAGCACACCGTGACGCTCCACATCAAGACGGCGGGTGCTCCGGTTCACGCGCGTCCACGCCGACTGCCACCAGACAAGCTACGAATCGCCCGACAAGAGTTCGAGCACATGCTCGAGCTGGGCATTGTCCGCCAGTCAGAGAGTTCGTGTTAATCGCCCCTTCACATGGTTCCCAAGTCCACACCAGGGGAGTGGCGCCCATGTGGAGACTACAGAGCCCTCAACCGGATCGCAAACGAAGACCGGTACCCGATACTCCCCATTCACGACTTTACAGCATCGCTGGATGGCGCTACCATCTGTCCGAAGGTCGACTTAGTAAGCGCCTACCATCACATTCCCGTTGAGCACTCGGACATCCCCAAGACAGCAGTTACCACGCCCTTTCGGTTGTTCGAGTTTCTCCGGACGCTCTTTGGGTTGAAGAGTGCAGCAGAAACGTTCCAGCGTTTCATGGACCAAATGGTGCGTGGGCTGCCGTTGTGCTACGTTTCCATTGACGACATACTCGTGGCAAGCATATCTGCCGAGAAACTCGTCGCACACCTAAGACTGCTGTTCGCACGCCTTGTGGAGTACGGACTTGTCGTCAATGTGAGCAAGTATGCTTTAGGAAAGCTGGAGCTTGATTTCTTGGGACATACGATCAACTCTTCGGGAATCCGGCCACTTTCCATCAAGGTGCAGGCCATCTAGGAGTTCTTAAAGCCGGCCACCACGAGGCAACTCCGGGAGTTTCTGAAGTTGGTAAACCGCGTTTTCTCCCGGGCTGCGCTACCAAGCTTGCACCACTACGTCAGGTTGAGAGGAAACGACATTTACAGGTAAGAAACTAAATAAATAAATAATGCTGCAATAAACAACCAAATATTGCAATAAAATAACCATCAAATTTTATAAAACAATATTACTTGGTGTGATCTAAATATTTGAGCAGCTATACCACGAAGAAACAAAACACAAATTATGTAGACAAAGGTAGATGAACATTTAGGTTCAAGATGCAAACTTTCAATTAGAATTGCCTAAACAAACCATTCACGCCAGCACTTACTGCATCGCTTGCTAAAGTCCTATACAAGTGCAGCAAGGAAAAAAACCTAAACAAAACCTCATAAACCAAGTGTTATCTTTTTGAATGCCGTGTCTTGTCCCACGAATTTGAGAAATTCTTGAAACTTGTCAGAAGTTCAATGCGGCAAAATATTTATCGCTGTCGAATGAATGGAATGAGACCCCACAGCAGCACGCACACACTACAAGAAAGGAAAAAAAAACCACACCTCCACAGGCAAACTAAGCAAGAGCTTGACAAGAAAACGATTCCCCCCATGAAGGAGCTAGAGGACACTCCCCTTCCCAAAAACTGCTGCTTCTGTAGCAAAACGCTTAAGGCCACACCATTCTAAAGTTAATTATCGTGCAAGAAACTTTCGAGAACCGTGAAGCAATAATCACTATTTACCCTAACGAAAAATTTCGTACAAGTGTCTTCCGAAACCTCGAGTTAACACTTCCAGAGCAGCGAGGCCAAAGGTTTTAAAACAAAAGCCGGGACCCTCGGGTCAAGCAGTAAATACTACTTGAGTCACTTTGTGTCCACAAAGATAAAACAAAAATGCAAATATGTGCATATCAAATACAGCCTCGAGTGACTGTCCCTTAGTGGAAGAGCTGCCTCGAAATCGGCAGAGAATCGTCTGGTCTCGTGGAGGACGAAAGACTATTCAGGAATCTCAAGAAAGCACCGACTACACTGCGGTTAAATTAATGTGTCCTTTGCAACACTCAAAGCCGACCGAGAATATTTAAAACTAAAACCTTTAGAAGGTCACAGTCAACACAACCAAATATATAACTGAAATTTAAGGATTGCACCACAAATGCAGTTGACATATAAATATTTTGGACATCTTTTACATTGATGAATGACCAGCAAAAATAAGACAGTAACCATAGATGTTACAAACCAAACGTTAGTATAGTGCCAGGCTAAGAGGCAACGGAAACTCCACTTACCTCTCCACTTTAATGGTGCGAATCCTGCCGAGAAATGCCGTAATTTCCGGCCTTTGCTCTGCTAAAGTGGAAAGCGTCTGCCTTAACTTTTAACCTGACACTGACTGTACTTCTGTTTATTTGGAAAACCTCCAACAGGACATAAACCCCGTCACCCTCTACCGTCACGTTTTCACTCAGCTGATTTTTGAGGTACAACTCCCGTGGATAGGTGTAGTGTGCGCCTAAATCAACAGCGCGGATGATGGGCACATTGTGCGAAAATGTAGCCTCCTTGCTCTACCGCGAGAAACTTCGGTAAGGATAGTAGGGTTTGGCTCCGAACTATCTTGAATAAAACAGAACAGTAGAAAGGGCAGTTCGAAAAGTAAAAGAAGGACTCACGGAAAATGAACCATGAGAAAATGAAAGACAATCTGATGCGGTAACTTTATAACTACTGGCAGACGCCACAGAGAACGCGAAGATGACCAACAGAAATGCTCCTGGGCTACCATAAAACACCTTGTTTGATTTTGTTTCCTTTCTTTTTCTTCTTTTTTCAACGGTGTCAGAACCAAGGGTTATCCGAAACCAGCATATACGTGCGCCACTACGGTGCCGGTGATAAATGAACACCCGGGCGGGTGAGGGATGTTTCCGGGGCTGGGATGGTGTCCGTGGAAACCCCTACGGCTATGGTTTGACGTGACATCGACCAAATGCGCCCTCGTCACGACCCAATGGCAAGAAAGCCACTAGGCGTTGTTGTTGGTACACAACCGAGTCACACACGGGTTTTTCAGCGCCACCGAAAGAAGCATTTCTCCAGCCTGCGTCAGATCTCGAAGGGAAGTGGACTACTCAACCGTTTGTCGAAGGCGAGAATAATGCGCCACCATCCGTCGGTGACTCAACCTGATGACGACTCGAACAACCGCTACGGCAATCAACGAGTTCACGGAAGCCGGTGCAACGTTTTCATACTTAAGAGAGAAGTGTCGACCTTCATTGGTACGTAGCCTCACGGAGTGTCTTGGCTCCTCCCCCCCCCCCTTCCCCAGCCATATTTTGCCAGTCAGCGACATTCGCACTTCTATCTTTTACCTCCCCCTCCCTTTCCTTCTAAGCTTTTTATACTGAGTCGACTGAGAGAAGTAGGTTGTCAACCTGAAGCTTGTCTTCTAGCGCTGTCTCCGGCGTGCTATGGCGCTACTCTACTTACATCAACGAGCCGAAACACTTCGCAACGTATCAGAAAGCACAAGAACGACGCGCGCCAGCCGACCACGAGCGCTGAGACGACGCGGCACACTGCGGTGTCTACGACTATCCGTTCGGCTTCGCAAATGCGTGCGTGATTGACGCTAAGCCTTGTATCCGAAAACATACGTTTTTAGCGTCTTGGCACTTTCAGCATGATTTGGGGAAACTAAGCAGGTCACCAGCTGTTTTGCCATCGGTGTACCTCGATGTATCGCTGCACCTGACGATGGCAATGAACAAGAAACCATTTCTACAAAAAATGAAGAAATGTCGAGTTGTAATCAACCTAGAAGATGAAAGCGCTGCTGGTCCTCGTGATTTGGTCACCCCTGATGAAGAAACCGAGCTGGTTTGGAACGTTTGGCTGCACTTTTATGGGGTTTTTGATTGGAGCGCCGACTTCTTTAAATCTACACGAGATGCCCGAAAAACGCTTTCAGTATCCTGGTGGCCATTTGGCGACGGCCGAAAAACAAACTGGTTGAAGCCATGCAGAGGACGAGGACGAAGCCCTCGGCATCCTTCACAAACTTTTTTTGCCGACGCATAGGAGACGATGTGTACAGCGCAGCTGGTTACGCAGACTCTATTAACCCGACTGATCAAAGGGAGTGCGGCGAGTGGCACAAACTTGCTTGCTCAGCCCCGGATGCGAGCGGCACGAACACTGGCCCGGCAAATTAGCCGACATGGTCCGGTAAGTGAGGAATCTGTACAAGTTGTACTTTACCAGTGCAACATGCAAGGTGCCCTGGCAGGATGCCACGATGACTGTTCATCAATTAGCCCAATGGCAGGTTGGGCACGCGAGCACCTTCTAAACTATGATACACATGAAACAATTCAGCTAACGACCAGTGTCTTGTAGGATACTCTGCGCCTGGAGTGTCGACTCACAAGACGCCTTGAGTGCTGGCAAGGGCTCCGGTGCAAGAGCGTGGCTCTGCGCATTTTGTTTTGTCGAATACTTTCCCCAAGAAATGCCCAATGTGCTCGAACCACAGGTTCGTGCGCGTTTCTTTGCCAGCATAAAATGTATCTTGTGAGGGTTGTACACCGAGGAGCGGAACATATAATACGTATATTTTGGCTGAAAGCGTTAGCCTCTGGATCATTACCTGGACAAATTTGGTAATTTTGAGTTATGTTCCATACTGGTAGTGGGAGCCTCTGCTCCCACAGTCAGTAGCAGGTTAAAGGGCCCAGTAGATACTCCTCGCTGGCGGCGAGTTTTCAGTCTTTGATCATGCTTCGTCGCACGAGTAGTCAAAAGCCAGGCAGGAAGGTACCGAGCGCGTTGCTGCGGATTTGCAGCTTCATTCTGGATGCTTAATCTCTCACCGACGATTAAGTGCAAACATTATGCAACTTTTCCTGGAGCGCATGACAGTTTTATTTTGTTGTTTTGTACTGTACGCTATCGCTGCTTTAAGTGTTTCTTGTTTCGTGGCTGTAAGAAAGGCATCTCAGGCTGTGAATGCGATCTGTGTCCTTTGCTCTATTAGAGGAATGTAATAAATATAAACTTACGACATTCAGAGTACTTGCACAGCGTTTATCTTAGTTTTGCTCGAGTGGTGAACGTAAGGCAAGTGATTTTAAGGTCATAACTATTTATTTGCTCGGACGTTGCGTGGACACTTTATCGGTTAGTAGAATATATGCAAGTTAATAGGATGCTTAGGCATTATGTCGTGGTGTACTGTAAAAGAAAAATCAGATAGCTGTCTTGTGATGTGAGTGCTCTGGTGCTGTCCTGTATGCATCGACAACAAAGAAAGGCTGTATAGAAAAAATTGGAGAACAAATACACACACGTACACCTTCGTTCACCCCATCGATCACCTCCGCATCTTATAGGCCCATTTTGCGAAATGCTTTGCTGCCTGTCACTCAACGGCAAATGAGGAGCATTTACGCTGCTCCACCTCATCTGCTCTGTGGAGAGAAGAGTGTAGCATCCCCTGGAAAGGGCCTACGACAAGTACTTTAGTGACAATGCGAGAAAGAAGGTGTTTGATGCGCCAGTTTACCCAGTCACTTGGATTCGAGAGGATTTCTATGTTTTAGATGTATTCCTAGTTATTTGGAGGCATTGTGCCTGCACGCAGGTTTTTGGTATTCACACCTATTTCGTACCGCAAGTCCATACCAAGAAGGTAGATTTTCCAGCCAGAACCACAGCTTCGGGTGAACGCTGTCTAGCTTCGGCTAGTCGGTGGTAGTAAGAAGTGCAGTGGGTGAGTGTTTCTTTGCTGCGTATCTTTTGTTGGATGTCATCAATGAGCGCAGTGCCATTTATAGATTGTTTACACTTGGGTGTTTGGTTACAAAAGGTTTGCAGAAGCAGCAGGTATAGACTGAGAGAGATGAAAGGGACGACATGGAGAAGAGGCAGAAACATCAGGCTGAAGAACACATGCGGACTGAGAAAAACAGGTAGGATGGACATGCCGGGAAGTGGAAGTCAGTAGAGGAGGCCGAGTGTGTTGAGCCGTCGCCACGCTCCTTCGTGGTATCAGAAAGCACCTGCAATACAGCTGTTGTTTTCCAGCTGCACCTCGTAACCTTGAATGACATTTTTCAGAGAGTTGTCGTTGTCCACGACGCCTTTCTCGATATTGTTCG
>JAZHYW010004053.1:0-40722 GCA_037355805.1 Ixodes ricinus
CCCTGAAACAGCCGCGACTGGGCAGGGCAAACACTGGCCGGCGGCGCCCAAGGAATACCAAGGACACCGCACCCCGACCCGCGGGGGCATATTTTTAACGCGCAGGTGATACAAACCCTAGCTACGGTGCTCAAGCCGGATTGGCTGGTTCGTGGATATAGGCGCTGTCGCCGCCAACATAGGCAGTGGTTACGATGCGAGTTTCCGAAGCGGTAGCGTAACTTAGTTGTAAGATTTCTGCCCCATACGTAGCAGACCTGAATTCTATCCATGGTGTGGGCTTCTTTTTTTTTCCTCGAACATTTTGTTTTGTCGAGGCATTTGGCGATATTTACGACATTTCTTTTTACGATTAACACTGAAAAAGAAACCAAATGTTGCCGACGAAACATCGCTGAACTAAATGGTATGGGACTCTATTTACGGATGTGCATGGAAGACAGAGGGGCTTGGGTTGCCGTCTGCAAAAATATCAATTCCTCAAAAACAAAACTTGTCTGTTTTTCAAACCCGCTGAGGAGTGTTTGCCTAGATAGGCCCTTGATTTTGCATACGTCATGTTGTACCGATTGTACATGTGTTCCTGTTGAATATGTTTGTGATGTTAAGTACATGGGAATTGGGTTCGATTCTGATTTATCGTGAACACGCAGATGGCAAATATTTGTAAAAGAATGAGAAGAGTATCTTGTCTATTGTATTTTATTAGAGTGTTTGTCCCGATGTCAATTCGGATACTTATTATGCAGACACTGGGACACAGCATTTTAAGGTATGGCATTACTTTGTTTGGAAACTGTCCCAGGCGATGGCATACCAGGATTGATGGTATCTTGAAAGGTAGGCTGAGAAGTGTAGCTTACAACTCGGAGTTTCTTGCAGAGGACAACTTGTTTAAATCGTTTCAGTTGCCTAATTTTGAGACCCTGTTCAAGCACACCATTATCACCCGGCACTACTGGGACAGTTCCTTTAAGAATCCCAAGTTATTGTCTAGGTCTTTCAGGAGCAATCAACGGTTTGAAGTGCCCTGAAGAAGAACGCATTTCGGAGAATGCGTAAGATCTTTTTATGTACCAAAGATATTTAATGAGCTTCACGAAGACGTAAGTCTTCGTGAAGCTCATAGAGTCGGTGCAAAAATTAAAGAAAGCTCTCAAGTGTGTCTGCTAAAACTCATCTCAAGACCGATCGAGAAAAAAAAATTCTGATGTTTTGTGTATCCCTGCATTGAGTTTGATGGTAATGCTGTGTCACATAGTGTGAGTAATCATATTAAATTACCTTTTTTTCTATTTAAGTGACTCCGCAAACAAATTTTGTTAGCATTTGTGCTTTTCCGTTCCACTTGAGTTGAAATCAGAATGGAAAGCAATGAGAGAAACGCTGGAGAGGGATTTCCGCACTGAGATCCGTGAGCTTCGTTCAGAGATACGGGAAATGAAGTCAAGCATGGACTTCATAAATGCCGAATTTGAAGGCATCAAGAATAAGCTTACAAGCGGAGTCGCGGTAGACAACGCCCTAAAATCCGAAAATGAAGAGCTATGG
The DNA here is from genome assembly GCA_037355805.1 of Ixodes ricinus. Taxonomy (NCBI): domain Eukaryota; kingdom Metazoa; phylum Arthropoda; class Arachnida; order Ixodida; family Ixodidae; genus Ixodes; species Ixodes ricinus. The sequence goes on from JAZHYW010004053.1 coordinate 1,552, forward strand.
CAAATATGTCTTGCGCTTGAGAAGGAAGTTAAAGAACACCGTAGGAGCATTGTGCAATGTGAACAACACTCTAGAGCATACAATCTGGAAAATAAGGGAATAATGCTGAATGAAAGCGAGGACCTCTACGAAACACTACGTAGGCTCGGCGTGGAAATTGGCGAACCGATCGACAATTCAGACGTCGAAATCTGTCATAGGGTTCGCACACGAGAACTGAGCAAACAGAACATAATAGTACAGTTCATACGTCGTGAAAAACGTGATAGGGTTCTCGCAAAGGCCCGAACAAAGCGACTTAAGAACACAGACCTGGGATTCTCCACTAACGACCCTGTTTTTGTTAATGAGTACCTGTGTCCGACCCTAAAAAGACTGCTTGGTAAGGCCTCTGCAAAGAAGCGCATCGCCGGGTGGAAGTATGTGTGGGTACGTAACGGCAAGATCATGGCCCGTAATTCTGAAACCACAGATGTTGTCTCTATCGAGCATGAGGACGATCTCGTTAAGATCTGCTAAGACAAAAATCTGCTAAGTAAAGACTTGTGTACGCTTTTGATTTTTTTTTCTGAAATGACAGTCACTAATCTGTTTCTGCCCCAGGATATTGGCAGTGATAGTGATAAATCAACACACAAGCTTTTGAAACTGTTTCATTTAAATGTTAGATCAGCCAGATCAAAGCTGGACGAGCTTACGTTTCTTTTTCGATCTTTTGAATGCTCATTTGACGTGATAATGTTCACCGAAACTTGGTATCGAGATGACTCCGATTTCTTTGTTCTTTCCCAATATACTCACTTTTATAAAAACCGCGTTTGTGGGCGTGGTGGTGGTGTTTCGATACTGACTGCTAGTGATGACTTTGAAGTTGTTCCAGAGTATACATGCCTAACAGATGACTATGAAATATTGTCTCTTAAACTAAACCAATTCATGTTTTCTGTTGTCTGTCGTCCACCCAGCGGAAATGTTAACCTTTTTCTTGCTTTTTTAGATGAACTGTTGTGTAACGCTAATAAATGCAAGTACTATCTTTTTGTTGGCGGTGACTTAAATATAAATTTATTGCACGATACTCCAAGCGCCTCGGAATTGCTGCTACTACTAACGGCAAATAACTTCTATAATGTTATAAACCACCCAACGCGCACTGCATTGCTTACATCTACATTAATTGATCTATTTATTACAAATTTTGGCAAGGAAAATGTCAGGGCTGGTGTAGTAAGTTCTGATATTAGCGATCATTTGCCCATATTTATGCTAATCGATACAGCCCGAGAAATATGTAAACGCAATTCAGATACTGTGACTGTCCAAAACATTACTCAAGCTACTTTAGATACATTTAGGCAGAAATTAATGACCACTGATTGGGCCGATGTATTCCATTCTGACGGCGTAGATACCGCATACAACACGTTTATTGAAAAGTTTAAGCAGCTTTATTCTGACTGTTTCCCAGATAAAACCATTAAACTTGCCAAAAATTGACGAAAGCCATGGATGACCCCTACACTTTTTAAAAAAACACGTAGGAAATATCAACTTTATCAAATATTTCTTTCAACTCGTGAAAAAACGGCACTTGAACAATTCAAAAAATATAGAAATCAATTAACTAGGGAAATTAGAAAATCGAAAAACTCTACTACTCTAATTTATTTGATGTGGAGTGCCTAAGAAAGCCGATTTATTATGGAAACGTATAAACAGTGTTCTTAATATCTCTTATAAATCAAACAAAATTGAAAACATAAACTATAACGGCGAAATATTGAGTGGTTCGAATTTGGCAAATGCATTTAACAGCTATTTCGTGAATATAGCTAATAGCCCTTACAATCCTGAAGCGTCAGATCACATTAGGTCAATCTCGGAATCACTTTTTATCTACCCTACTGATGAAACTGAGGTTTGTTCTTCTATTTTGTCTCTTAATAATAATCACAGTCGTGATGCCGATGACTTGCAAATTAAACCTATAAAGTATGTGATATATATCATTGCTCCATGTCTAAAATACATATTCAACCTCGCAATATCATCTGGCACTTTTCCCCAAAAAATGCAAACTGCAAAAGTTTTAGCGTTGTTTAAAGCAGGTAACAAAAATGAACTAGGGAACTACCGTCCTATATCTATTCTTCCTGTGTTCTCAAAAAGTCTTGAAAAAATAATTCACTCTCGTGTTGTTAATTTCTGTGATAAGCACTCTATAATTACTGATTGTCAATTTGGATTTCGAAAGAATAGGTCAACAGAGACTGCATTATTGGTTCAAAAAGAAGAAATACTTAAAAATTTCGAAGAAAAAACCTTAACGCTTGGGATATTTTTAGACTTCAGCAAAGCGTTTGACTGTATAAATCATTCCATTTTGTTAGATAAACTATATGCTTATGGCATTCGTGATCTTCCACATGCACTAATCAAATCTTATTTAGAATATCGTACCCAGTTTGTGCAAATTAATAATGAGAAATCAATTTCATTAACCATATCAGCTGGAGTGCCCCAAGGAAGTATTCTAGGACCACTTCTTTTTCTGTTATATATTAATGATATTGTGAACATTGATTCAAACTGTAAATATATAATTTATGCGGATGACACGAGCATATTTTTTTCTGATATATCCGAAGAGGGCCTCATAAATAAAGCTAACGCATTTCTTTCAAAGTTAAAAGTATGGTCTCAGTCCAATTGCCTGAATATAAATACTTCAAAAACAAAAGCAATAATGTTTCGCCCACGCGGTTCAAGTAACCGAGTTTATACTCCTCTTAATTTCGGGTCTTCAAAGATTGAATTTGTAAATAGCGTAAAAACTCTCGGAGTCATTTTTTCCGAAGACATGCTCTGGAGCAATCACGTGAAATATCTCTGCTCTAAATTAGGCAAAGCCGCAGGAATTCCTAAATAAGCATAGGGACGTCCTTCCAACCAGTGTAAAAAAGGTTTTGTACAATTCCTTATTTTATTCTCATTTATGTTACTGCACCCTTATATGGGGTAATACGTCTTTCTCAAACTTACATATAATACACTTATTGCAAAAAAAAAGTGCTAAGAATAATAGGTAACGTTTCCTACATACCGTACATCATACGCATTCACTGTTCAAATTATACAAGATTATCAATATACACCAAATCTATAACTATCGTTTAACGATGGCGTATAAATATGCGGCATTAGGACGCTCAAATATAATTCTTCAACTTTCCGATTTAAAAGAAAAAAGCGATTTTTATTAATCGAGAAATCACCAGCCCTGGCAAATTCCGAAATGCAGGACCAACTATGGAAAACAAAAAATTAGTTATGTTCTACCGTCTATTCTGAACGAATATTTTGTTAAAAACATAGATTTTGTGCAATTGTCAAACAGACAAATATTTAATTTGTTCCTATGATTTTCTTTCTTTTTGTCGGCCACTGTATTACATGTACTCCGTCGTAGCTGCTGAATGGGGGCCCGGAGCCTCGTCAAGCTGCATTTCTGCAGCTTTATTTCCGGCCTCCCATTCACCACTTGTAATTGTGGTGAAAAATAAAGTTCGTATCGTATGGTATCGTATCGTACTTCATGAGCAGCAGGCTCATCAAAATGGTGTTCATCATACAAGCCCTAGATGGCTTTGATGAACCCGTGTCTGTACCTGGTTCTGTGTTCGTGCAATAAACTATTATTATTATTATTATTATTATTATTATTATCTTGTGTATTATTTTGTGTTTTATTTTAGTTGAGGTGCGTACTATCGTCAGGTCGTTCCTGGGCAAAATAAATATTGATTGATTGATTGATTGATTGATTATTATTATTACTATAACAATGCTATTTTCGGCTCACAAGTAGTTTGTGCCAAAACAGAATAATATTTGTTTTTAGTTCGCGTTATTTCGGGATTTTCATGTATCATGCATAAAACTAAACACGAAACTATCTATCCTGCTCGACGTTGCACATCCGACATTCCTAACTCTTTCCATCTTTCTAAACGCCCGTATGTGTCCTGACACCAGAAACCGGAATTTTAAAGGTTAAAAGCGGCACGTTGCGAATATGAAACGCACACTTTCATGCAAAGCTGACGTCAAGTGACTCAAATCGAAAAACATGCATATTAACAATATTGTTATCTCTTCTGGTGAAGGCTCAGCAACCGTTGCATTCCTTTTCGCGCACGAAACGGCAAATCCCAGAGAAAGTAAGAACGCAGGGATTGCCTTTATTTTAACAATGTAAACACACTTGCGGGCGTGCGCTGATGAAGTCTCAAAATCAAAATTCTGGTAGCTTGATTCGTGACTGCGCCGGCTACTACCCAACCTCGTTGTCACGCCTTTCTGTAAGCAGACACTAAAATTGCAAGTAAACACACAAAAGCGACACCGATACAATTATCTTGCAGAATATCACCTTATTTAGTAATATCTCTTTCAATAGGCACTACATGTTGTATTTAAGTTAAGAAAAAAAAGACATAAGCCTTTTTTCGTGAGAAAAAACTAAATATCAACGTTAAGTCTGGAAAATAGCTAACGTAATAACTGTTCGCAAAACTGGTGATCGCCAACTAATAAGTAATTACCGTCACATCTCTCTCACCAGTGTTCCATCTAAGCTCATGGAGCATATACTTTACTCAAAGATAATAAACTTTCTTGACTCTCATAATCTTCTTTTTGAACATCAGCATGGATTTAGTAAATCTTACTCTTGTGAAACCCAGCTAACCGCCTTCCTTACTGATATTCATTCAAGCTTCGATTCGAATATTCAGACCAACGCCATTTTCATTGACTTCTCCAAAGCATCGGACAAAGTACCATACCAACGTCTTTTCACTTAACGATATTATTATTCATCCCTCTGTTGTTAAGTGGATTTCTGAATTCCTAATTAGCCGTAAGCAATATTCCTCCGTTAGCAACGTAAAATCTCCCACCTCTATCGTAACGTCAGGTGTCCCCCAAGGAACCGTACTTGGCCCCCTTCTGTTCCTAATCTATAGTAATGATTTCCACCTTAATATAGGTTCTTCTGTGCGCCTGTTCGTCGACGACTGTGTCATTTACCGACCCATTCTTTCATACCATGATCATCATGCTTTCAGGAAGACCGTGAGTCTGTAATCCATTGGTGTGAAAAATGGCAGATGACGTTAAACTTCAATAAATGTACATCCTTATTCTTTTCCTGCAGTTCGCGTGCCACACCATTTTCGTATTACCTCACTAACACTCAAGTAATAGCATGCTCATCATATAAATACCTGGGTGTTCATCTCACCTCTGACCTATAATGGACTACTCACATAACTTCTGTTATCTCTGATACTAACCATTCTCTCGGATATTCGCGCCGTAACCTCAGACTTGCTACACCCTCCGTAAAACGACTAGCGTATACTACTCTTATAAGATCGAAGTTAGAATACGCTTCATCTATATTGTCCCCCCATGGCAGTTTTACCTTGCAAATAATCTAGAATCCGTCCAAAACAGAGCCCTTCGTTTTATTTATAACAACTACTCACCATATACCAGCAAATCAGGATTATGCCAATCAGCTAACCTTCATTCACTTTCCCTTCGCCGCCGAGTATCACGCCTTTCTCTCCTCCATCGAATTTCTTATCACAATAGCCACCTCCAAGAATCACTGCTATCACCTCCCCATCGTATTTTTCCACGTCTAGATAACCTATGTAAATTTTGTCCAATTCGATTATCAACTGTTTCTCACCAGACTTCCACTCTACCATGGGCCATCGAGGACTGGAATTCACTACCTCATAACATCCTTTCTATTAGTGATACAACTAAATTTGTTGAAGCCATTACCCTCTCTTTGTCTAACCTACGTAGCTAGCTTACAGTGTTATAATTGTGTTTACTGTTCTATTTGTTTTTGTTCTATTTCCACCCCCTTGTATAATGCCCCACGGGCCCTCAAAGAAAATAAATGATGATGATGATGATGAACAGTGTATTTTTGTTTAATCTTTGTCGAATCTTTAGAAAAGTTCGGCAAAAGTTCGGATCCGCCGAATCCCAAGATTCGGCAAAAGTTCGGCCTATCACTAGTAAAAATATGCGACCCGGGGGGGGGGGGGGGCTAGTTTGCCCCCCATTCAAAAACAAGTTGATACGCCACTGTGTATTCGGTGATCACCAGAAACAAATTTATGGAGAAAATGATTATCGTAACTGCTGTTGATTGAAAGTCACTTAAGGATTCATCTCATTGTCGATTGCAGCCTCAATGACCAGAGCCGACCGATTTCCTTCAAAGCACCACGCTTGCCGTCGACTTATCTCCTCACCGGAGCCCTTTTGGGGAGTTACTTCTTCTGGCCCGGTCTGGATTCCTGCGTCAGCTTCCGGCGAATATTCGACCAGAAGCGATGGCAGCAGCTCCTGCTCCCGAGCCTGTACACCTTCAGCACGTACCACCTCACGTACGTGGCACTCTCCCTTCTTAGCCTTGGGTACCAGATGGAGCCCTGGTATGGTCCCTACGGCTTCGCCTTCCTGGTGACGTGCACCGCCTGTTATGTAAACCTGGGCCACTGTCTCATCGCCTGGTTCTTCTCGGAGCAGAGGGAGTTGGGAAAGTATGGCGAGTTCCTGGAGACCTTGTTGCCGCCGTCTCCGAGAGACGCCTGCTACAGCGGGCTCACGGGAGCACTGCTAAGCCTAAAGGTGCTCCTCTACAATCAGAATCCGAATGCAGACTACGATTTCGCCTCGTTTAAGATGGCGGTGCCACACTGGTTCGGGCTGCTCATGGAACTGATTCATCTGCACATCTACACACCCAAGGGATGGATTCTGGGTCACATAGCCGGTGTTTTGGTCGGCCTGGCGCTCGTTCATACACCCCTGAGCAACATGGCAAGGATTTAATCAAACGCATTTCCGCTAGCTAAATTAGATGGGGCCACCGAAGGTGTTGGCTTCAACAGCTGTTGTCGGTCGGGGTTCAAGCTGAAAAGTTTTAATCCTAGGAAAGCTGCCGACAATAGTCGCTGCGAAGTGTTAGTGTGGCAGTGTTTCTGAAGACAAATATAGTTCCCTAATGCGGTTATTAAACTGGGCTAAGCTGCAAATATTAATGTCAAAATTTCCGAGACGTGAAAACCTCCTATACTACATGTATAATGAATAAAAATACGTATTTTTAAATATATCTGAGCACAATTTGGAGTTTTGTGTTTGTCCTTCCCTTCTTCCCCCTTTTCCACGGTTTCTATGCGAGTCTTATTGTCGTATTCTTAAACGCTACTAGACTTCAGTCGAGTCGCGGAAAAAATAACACGTCCACTCAAGCGGCATTTGGCTTCACAGACGCTTCTCGGCAATTCCTCCCAGGAGGAATTCCTCGTGATTTCGTACTCCACTCCAGTTTTCCGGGGGATGTCTTGAAACGACATTATACCTACATGTTTCGTCTAAAACATAATGTCGGTGCAAAATAGCGATATATGTGTTTCCGTTATATTTAAAATATTCTGCTTTAAAAGCTTTGAATCGGTAGATTTCAAGCTTTTCTCTAGCCAGCGTAAAAGTTTTAGTTGTTTTACCAGTAAAAGAAACAGAAGCTCCTTCCAGTCTGGCAACAGTATGCACAAAAGAACAGCGGTTAATTTTTTCTTGCATGAATTTGATGAAGCATCAAGCCTTTTTGCGGACTAGTCGCTTAGAAGAGATGTATCATGCACTGTGTTGTTTTAACTGGAGGTTTCTAACTAGCCCAGTTCTCATCATCGGCATCCTCCGAAATGCAGCAGTAACATTCAGCGCTGGTGCCACTTGAGGATACTACGCCAACAGAAATACATATTTGAGGTATTTGTGTTGGCGTGAAACCACAGTAATCTGGCACAAAAACCATAACGAATGTGCCGTGTCAGTGAAAATTATAGTATATTCAACATGCGAATTTCAGTGCGAACTTGAAAATTAATTTTGATATTCTGTACGTGTGGACTCGAAAGCATATGCATGTCCGCAGAATATACTTATGCGGCATTAAAACTGCTCTAGCATGTTTTTCTTGCTGCATGTAAATACAAAGAGAGAGAGAGAGAGAGAGAGGATACTTTATGGCGATAAAGTTGGTCCCCGGTCCGGGATGTCATCAGGACGTCAGGCACTCTTAGCGTGGATGGCTTTGGTATGCATCAAGAGTAGTGGCCAGTAGATGGCTTGCAGCTCTGGCGGGGGAGTGACCCTGTGGCTCCAGGAGGAGGGAGGGAGTGAGTTAGGGGGAAAGGATATAGTTCAGAAGTGAGCAGTTGCTCGTGGGTATGCCCAATAAGTGGGTTCAGGGTAGGGTAGCCCCCGCACACCTGACCGGGGGAGGGGGGGGGTTAGCCAAGCCGTTGGGTGATGTGATGATGGAAAAGGTCACAGGGGAGTCAATTTGTCTGTGCTTGTCTGAAGATGGCTGGGTCCTCTTTGGACATCGTGTGTGTGATGAGTGGTAGGAAGCGAAAATTGTGCCGTGGCGCTCGTAGACGATCATGTTGTTCTTTCTTGTGCTGGCGCGTGAAGGCTTGCGTTACTGGAGCCGATGGCCAAGGGCTGCCGGGGCCCGGATCTGGGTTGTCTCGGGTCGCGGAATGATCCGCTTCGTTCCCACTTACGCCTTGGTGTCCTGCTATCCATTCCAACCGAATGTGGGTGAAAGGGTGGCGGTGTAGATACAATTGCAGTTCGGTCGTGATATGGGGCGGTAGTTTGTTGAGTTCAAAATCTCGCAGGACCTCTTGGCTGTCCATGGGGGTTATGATGTTCGTGGTGGGGTATATACGTATGCAACGAAATGGCTTCGAGAATTTTCTGTTCTTCCTCATCTGTTTCTGTGGGCGCCTGGGTATGTTTGTGGATGGTTGTTTCCATTGTACTGTAGACGGCTGTAAGCGCCGTACCCTCCTGAAAACTTGCGTCAGTGTAGTATATGCCAGGGTCATCTTGGCCGTAGTGGATAGCTCTTATCTGGGGGCTAAGCTCGGCTTCGGCGAGAATCACTCCGATGCGACGTAGTGGGGGAGGGGAGGAGCTTCTTTTGACTCTGCCCCGGCGAGTTTCCCACTCCTTCTCTTACATTTCCGACCCCACTGTGGAGCGTAGGAACAAATCGGAGCGTAGCTCCGATTTGTCCCTACGCTCCGCAGTGAAGGGTTTAATTTTTTTTAGATCGGGGGATCGGATGTTTAACGTTTATCACGACTACTGCGTGATGAACGTTAAAGACCCCAGGAATGAGGTTGTACTGCACTGGCTAAATATCTCATCTACAGCTGGGAGACTCGTCGCCCGTTGAGGCATACCAAGTTCTAGGTTTTATAAACATACACACACCCCAATTTTTTTATGTAAATCGTAAATGACAAATAATAGTTGGTTACAGCACTGATGCTAATTATACAAATATGGCTTGGATATGGGCTAGTTGGTTAGACATTCTGATGGTTTGCTGCGCTTCGTAGATGCGAGAAAAACGCACTTGATAAAATTTAAACTAAAGCAGAGAATAGACGACAAACAACATACATGAATGGCGCAGACTAACAACTGTGTAATTTTTTTTTCATCTTTCTCCCCCTAGATTGTTACACAGCCACAATAATTTTTCAAAATAGGGTGCACGTGGAGCGAAAGCTCGAGCTGCAGGACCCAAAGATCCTGGGTTGAATCCCCCCCCCCTTCCCGCTCCCCCGCCCGTTTCGATCTGGATGAACATCGTACCGGCGTGCGGTCGTGTACCACTACTGCGTGGTGCACGTTAAAGACCTTAGCCGAGCGGTTGTACTGCACTGGCTAAATTGCTTATCTACAGGTAAAAATGTCGCCATGTTCTGACAGACTAAACTACTGCTGTATAAACAACGACCAATTTGTTTGTCAAAATACGGTGTGCATGGAGGGAGAAAGATGAGAAAGAAATTACACACTTGTTAGTCTGCGCCATTCATGTACATTGTTTTCCTTCTATCCTCTGTTTTAGTTTAATTTTTATCAAGTGCGTTTTTCTTGCATCTACGCAGCGCAGCAAACCATCACAATAATCATAAAAGCCTGTAGGTAATGATAAATTGCGTTCCTTGTTGCAGATTGCCGTAAAAACACCTTTGTTTCTAGGATTCACTTTGTAGGATTTGTTCGTAGGATTCACGACGGGTACGACGGTTCATTCACGGCTCCATCGCCTCAAGCCCGGTTCGCCACGTAGTTCATCACACAGCCACCTTACCACGTCTTTCGAGAGTGCGATACTGTTGTTTAAAATCAACGTCGTTCATGTCAAATGCATTGGCGTGGCTTAAATACCTACGCCGACGGCGAAACACGAACAAAAACGCTGTCATTTTGGACGCTTCTCCCTCATCTCGCGCCCACCTCGCCAAACTCGCCTAGGTCGGAGCCGGCAAGCTTTTCTCATCCTCGGCGGCTTCTGCTACGTCACGATGACGTCACAGCATCTCGCCGTGAGTTCCGAATAGGCCACTCTCCGACCGCCTCAAACCCTCCCTTGTGACGTCACGACCTAGGGAGTGACGGCGCGTGTCGTCATGCACGGGCGGCGAGTTCGGCGGAGAACTCACCTTGATCTTTCCGGGCCGAGCTTAGCCACCCTGGTGACGGTTAGAATGGCGGGCAGGGTCCATATTTTTTGGTATTGGAGCCACCGTGAGTCGTGGAATCGTTTTCCATGGTGGAAGTTTTGGTGAAGACAAAACTGGGGGTACAAAACAATGTAGCCCAAATCCTGGAGGAGGGCTCTTCCTTGCGCCGTGGTTCTGAGGCGGGTATGTTGTGCCTCAAGGTGGACGGAAACTCGGTCATGGAGGTGATTGTCAAGTGCCATAGCTTCTATGACGTGATTTGGTGTGCAGTTGGGCACTCCTAATTCTGTTCTGAGACAAAAACGGAGTGCTGCTTCCAACTTCTTGTGTCCTGTGGTTGTCAGCCGGACATATGGTAAGGCGAACAGTGCACGGGTGTAGATTAGGGCCTCTACTATTCGCCGGAGGGCTGATTCAGTCATTCCTCTGTTTCAGCGGATGAAACGCTGAATTGATGTTCTTAATTTGATGGATAGTGCGAATGGTGTGAAGCCATACTTGGTGCTGATTGTCTTCTTGCCAGAGAAAGCCAAGGACACGGATACATGCCTTGCGGGGTATAGGGGTGCTCTCGAGGCAAAGTGTGATAAGATCTCGTTGTGCCCGAGCTTTTCGTTTTACTCACTCATCGATGATAACGATATATTCTGATTTTCCTGTGGCACATGACAGACCTACTCCTCTGGCGTATGTCTCAATTATATCAAGGGCTTCTTGGAATGCCGTCTCCTGTTCCCTAGGATTTCCTGTGTGGCACCAGATGGTAATATCATCTGCGTATAAGGCATGACGGATATGGGGTATGTGGCTGAGGTGGTAGGGGAGGTTAATCATGGCGATGTTGTGTAACATTTGAGATATGATAGATCCCTGTGGCGTTCCTCTAGTGATAGGGTAGAGGTCTGATAGTCGTCCCTCACTGTCTAGGATGCGTCTAGTTCTTTCCGTAAGGAAGGCTTGAACGTAGTTGTATAATCTGCCGGAAATACAGAGTTGTTGGAGGTTTCGGAGGATGCTGGCATGTTTGACATTATCAAAAGCTTTTTGGATAACGACTGCTACGTCCAGTAAGTACCTAGTTGTGCAGTACTTGAGTACTTCTGAGTTGTTGCTCGTAGCCTAAGCGCGGTGTCTTGGGCGCTCATGAGGCATCGGAAGCCTATTTGGGTAGACGTTAGGGGGTAAGTGTGGTCGATGTGCCATTCTAGTCTGGTGAACACCATCTTTTCCATGACTTTTCCTACGCAGGAGTTTATAGAGATAAGACGGAGGTTAGTGATTATAATGGGGTCTTTACCCGGCTTGAGGAGGAAGGTAACCTTAGCTTCCTCTTATTCTAAAGAAAGGGTTCCCGTGCTCCAGGCTTCGTTGATATGTTAGAGGAGGCCTCTGGTTACTTGAGAGGAAAGGTTCCGTAGTGCAGCGTATGTAATGTTGTCTGGTCTAGGAGCAGTGCGTTTCCGCAGTTGTTGAAGAGCTGCGTAGAGTTCCCCAAGGGTAAAGTTAGACTGGATACCTTTATGCGTTTCAGGGGCTTCTGGCTTCGGTGGGAGTGGTCGCGGGTGATGTTCTGGATAATAGGTATCCCGAAGCATTTTGGTAGATTGGGTTTCAGTGTAGTTGTTTTTCATTCTTATTTTGACAAGGTGGTTCTGTTGGCGAAAAGGCAAACAGCGCACAATAAACGGGGACGAAGGAAGTGCAAACAGGACAAGCGCTGACTCTCAACTGAACTTTAATCACATGAAAACAAAACAAAGAAAACAGCAACCCCGCCCACGTCACATGATACATTCACCACGTGTCCAAAAAACAATCTCTTTACTACTTAAGCCCAGTGACGTTTGACTAACGCAGTTGGCGCCTGCTTTGATAATTGCATGCGCCTCTAAAATTTCCCTGTTAACTTTGTCTCTTCCATTGCTAATAATACCAGTCTTGTTGAAGATAGGTTTGCACCCACATCCATGACAATGCAGTGGCAGATGCCCCCCTACAGCTCCCACCACTGATCGCAACGACAAGTCATGCTCCCGCAGTCTGTGATTAACACACCTGCCCGTCTGACCGACGTAGGCTTTTCCACACGTTAATGGAATCGTGTACACAACTCCCACCTTGCAAACAACATATTGATTTTCATGCTTCACCGAGCAAGCGGGGCCTTTGTCCTTCTTATCGCCAACTCTCGCGCATAGTTGCGCCAGTTTACACGGAGCGGAAAACACCAATGGCACATCGTACCTCAAGGCAACTTTTTCAAGTTGTGTGAAATTTTATGGAGATACGGTATTACGAGCGGTCTCTTATTTGGCCTGTCCCTCTGGGGACGGGGTTCTCCCTTGAGTTTCTTTAACAAACCCTCCGCAACGCTCAATAAAACCGAAGTTGGGAAACCTGCCACTGTCAGTATCTCTACCTGCCGGGCAAAACTATCGTTAACCACATGATGACATGACTTTTCAAGTGCAGCTTGTAGGCATGACGAGGCAATGCTTCTCTTGACCAGCTTGGAGTGCGATGAATCATATGGAAGAAGACCCTTCTTTGAGCGTGGGTGATAAGACCAGCAAACGTGTTTAGCGATGAATTCTAATATTATATCCAAAAATTGTAGGTAATCCCCATTCTGAAGTTCGTGAGTGAAAGTGAGCCCCTCCTCATGATGTGTGAAAACTTCTAAAACACACCTCACGACTTCTGCCTCACATATGCCCTCCAACCTAATAAACAAAACCAAAAGTCATCCACGCAACGAAACACTTTACAAACGCGCCCGTCATCCAGTTTATCAGAAATGGCCCTATCGCACTTGGCTAAAAAATTATCACAAAGCACAGGCGCCACAGACGAACCAATACAAATCCCTTTTTCTGCACGTAAAGCTTACCATTAAATAGGATAAAAGTTGACTCCAGATAAAACTTGAGCAGCTCCAAAAACCCATCAGTACACTCACCGCTAGTATTCTGGAATCCAATGTCGCCATTTCTTTCAATACATCCCCGTACCGAGACAAACAGAGCGCTATGAGGGATGGAATAAAAAGATCCTCAGCATCTACCGAAAAGCCCCCACATCTGTGAGTGCACCAGTACTAAGATAATCTATGACACTCTGCGAATTGCACACCAAAAAGGATCAAAGTCCCTAGCTGACTTAAGTGCTCTTGCGGGAATCGACTGAGCCTGTCTCTGCGACGCCCCCTTCTCAGTAACGATAGTCCGCAGGGGTGCAGTCACTTTAACGCAACTATGCGCGAGAGTTGGCGATAAGAAGGACAAAGGCCCCGCTTGCTCGGTGAAGCATGAAAATCAATATGGTGTTTGCAAGGTGGGAGTTGTGTACACGATTCCACTAACGTGTTGAAAAGCCTGCGTCGGTCAGACGGGCAGATGTGTTAATCACAGACTGCGGGAGCGTGACTTGTCGTTGCGATCAGTGGTGGGAGCTGTAGGGGGCATCTGCCATTGCATTGTCATGGATGTGGGTGCAAACCTACCTTCAACAAGACTGGTATTATTGGCAATGGAAGATACAGAGTTAACAGGGAAATTTTAGAGGCGCATGCAATTATCAAAGCAGGCGCCAACTGCGTTAGTCAAACGTCACTGGGCTTAGGTAGTAAAGAGATTGTGTTTTTTGGACACGTGGTGAATGTATCATGTGACGTGGGCAGGGTTGCTGTTTTCTTTGTTTTGTTTTCATGTGATTAAAGTTCAGTTGAGAGTCAGCGCTTGTCCTGTTTGCACTTCCTTCGTCCCCATTTATTGTGCGCCGTTTGCCTTTTCGTCAGTATGAACCAACTAACCCACATCGCCACCCTTATTTGGTTCTGGTGGATGGCGTTTCGAGGGAGCGGGGTATGCACCATACCCTCCTGTTGTGGAGTTGCTTGGAAAGATTCTCGCAATTCGAAAGCCATTGGTATATTTTGATGTGCTGTGCATAAGAGGCAATGTGGTCATTTCGTTCTTGGATTTTACAGTGATGGTTGATGTTAGCCTTCTGCTTTTTACCACTTTCAGAGTAGACTATGCCGGTTTTCCACTTTCGGAGATGCCGGCGCTCCCACAGGGAGATCAGATAAGTATCTACCGCAGGGTAGTCGTCCGTGGAGTAAACGAGCTTTGTATGGGCTGTAAGAATAGTTTGGAGGGAGGATAACCATTCTGAATAGGATAAGGTAGTTGGCAAGTCATCAATGGCGTGGCGTGCTTTATGTCAGTCAGTGGTGTGGTTCTGTCGAATGCGCCGGCGTGACGTCTTTGTTTGGCCTTCTGGTAGAGTGATTCGTAGGACGTTATGGTCACTTCCGAGGGATTCTTCGGTATTTTCCTAGTACGGCTCCTTCGGTACTTTGTGCCACGTAATGCCAGGGTTGGTGTCTGCTTCTCTACTGGTGCCTGCTCATGTCGGAAACGTGAAATCATTGAGGAGGTGGGGGGGGGGGGAAGCTTCTTGTGGCATGAATATTTCGAGTTTGCGGCCTCTTGGCTCGGTTCTGTTGTAGTTCCAGGCAACGTTTTGGGCGTTAAAATCCCCTGCTATAAAGAAGTGTTCGCTGGGAGAGCGCCATTGTTGAAAATACTTGTGCCATGGGGAAAGTTGGTCAGATTGTTTTGACAGAGGCCAGTAGGTGTTGAGTACGCGTAGTAGGATGACGCCTTTAGTGAGGCTTTTCGTGTGCACCTGTTCAATGTAGGTGGTGTTGATGTGAGAGGTATCGTGTTGAAGTGTTGGCTGTTGTTTGCGAACGCACGTAAAAAGTCATGCCCGGCACTTGTGGAGCGGATTGAGGCTTACATGATTTGCGAGAAATAAATGGTTGACTGTAATCATCGTAGCCGGGTAGAGGGACGATACCATTTGCTTCCTGTAGAATGTCGGGGGATGCCTTTGATGGAGGAGGTATTAGATAAAAACAGCCTTTTTTTTTTCGAAATCCGCGACATATAAATTCGCGACATATAAGAATGATTTGGAGCTTCTGCGGAGCTGTCTTTGCAGAATGGCATTGTAGAGATCCAAGTTTAGTGAGCCGCAATATGCGTGAAAACGAAATTCCGTGAATATTTGGATCATCTTCGCGAACCTACCATGGTCCTAGCCCACCGGCCTGGTTCTTTCGTTTGTTGCTGTTTTCGAACGTTTTTTCTTGGAACTTTCCCAAGGAGGGCATTGGTCAAGGCTTTTTCTCTCGTCTCGCGAGATGTCTCCAACCTCTTGTCGTATTCTGTACTCTACTGTTTGTTGGCGATCAACGCTCACAACATGTAAAACAAATCGTGACGTAAAATAAAACGGGCGTAACGCAACGGTGCCTCGTTTAGTGTCCATGATACGTACTGTTGAACAGTGGCGTATCAATGTGGTCGCGGCGCTTATTTTATCACACTATATCTTTGCGTGACTGGTCAGCCGGTGGGTCAAATCTGCTGGCCGCCCGTGCGTCATAAAAATATCGACTGTTCATCGCACCACACTTCGGGTCGGAAGACTAATCGATCTTGGTGAACCGCAATGCAGAAGACGAAACGAACCCCCTTTCGAGTATACGCCGCGGTGGAAATTTTGTCCATCCTTGCGTTCCGTGACCTGCAGCTACAAGGTTTTGCTTTTTGGTCAGATGTCAGATGCACTCCGGCCAAAGCGGGGTTCGAACCGCACTCCTTCGCGTGACAGACGCGTGCGCTTCCAACTCCGCCACGCACGCGGCAATATTTTCATTGGTTCTTCGGCGCTGCGTTGACTGAAGGGAACGCGGTGCACTTGTGGGTGTAATATTTTGCTCACTTTGCAAAGTGCCACTTGTGAAGCCACTGTTGAAAATAACATTTTATGAACAACGTTCAATCGATTTACGAACCACATCTTTTAAGCATTGTGAATACTTGATTGTATGATTAACTTTATTTTCCCGAAATTCGTAAGAATTCTGCAACCGGAAAGTAAATGTCGTTTGCGGTAACACATTCGGCAAAATTTATCCGCGTTTTTTAAAATAAATACTGAAAGCCAGAAAGCAGCGAGCGAATGAAGGTAGCCTCCGCTCCTATAGGTCTTTACAACCTTAGCCTCAGGCATGTTCTGGATCTTTATGATGGTCGCCTCTGAAGGCTGCTGCAGCGTGTGAGCGTCTGCTGCAGCAGATGTGGGCATGGTGCACTAAACGACTAAACTCCGTCCACTCCTAAGTTGACAGCGCGGTGGAAGCTACGGGCTCGCTGGACCGGTCACACGTCTATATATTTCGGCACGTGATTGCGCTCCCACCCATGCCCACGCGCGGGCCGGATTATCCAGGGTTTAAAGCGTTCATATGAACCGGGCCCTCCTCGCGAGGGGGGCCCTCCGACAGGCACGATAAGATTGCGGCGCTCGGAGTTTGGGCTACCAAACATAGAACTCTACCTCCTGCTAGTCAACAATCAAATATAATGATTTCTGAGTCAACCACTCATTTCCGGTTGCGTGAGGTCTCATGGCTCCAAGAAAGTCAGTAGTAAAAACGTCTTTTTGTTATTTGGACACATTTCAATGGGAGACATCGCATAAGTATATCTGGATTAATGGTACACAAGTCGAATAAGTGCCTCTATAAGTGCAAAGTTCTTGTGATATATATATATATATATGAGAGAGAGAGAGAGAGAGAGAATATTGATTGGGGTTGTGTGGATATTTATACAGCGTGTAGTTGGCCATAGATTTCAAAGTTGCGACGAGTCACTCGCTGTAGATGAGCAATTTAGCCAGTGCAGTACAGCCGCTAGCCTGGGGGTCTTTAACGTGCACCACGCTGTAGTGATACACGACCGCACGCCGGTACGATGCTCATCCAGATCGAAACGGGAAGGGGTGGGGATTGGATAAACCCTTTCCGGAATTCAGTCAATCAACTTCCATCACTATCATCATCTGAAAAATGGCATAGAGAGAGAGAGAGAGCGATATATCATTTTAATAAAACTATCGGAAATCCGGCTGGAGTTAGTATTGCCACTAGGCCGACATTGTCCCACGCACGAAAGGAAAAATATAAAATTAAATTAATATGAAAAGATAAAAAGAAAGAGGATAGATATGAACAGATGAGAGGAGGTATTAGAGTTAGCGGTCACAAATTTCCACTGTTGTCTTTGTCACGTTTGTAGTATATGTGTCCTTTACAGTTGAGTGTGTAGGCCAGCGGCTCGCAGGAAATTCAAAAATAATCTCTGAAGTAATTTCCTCGTAGCACAAGTACCAGAAGGAAACATAAGTTGTACTGTGTCCTGCATCACAAATTTGTGCTTTCTCAACTCAGCCGTTAATGTTTTTCTTTCCTCTTCAAACTTTTGACAATCGTCAAGCATGTGATTGAAATCTTCTGCATATGTGCTATGCTAAAGGCGGCCTCCTGTTTAATGATGAAGGAAGAAGTTAAAGATGCTCATAAGCAGATGATTCTATGCGTATACATTTTAGACGTTGGCGCGGCGTGAAGCAGGACTGGGATGTAAGAGCTGTGTAAGCGTTCATTTCTAACTCGGGCCCAGTCAATATGTTAGTAGCACACACTCGGCTTCAAACCCCCTTGATGCATAGAATTTTATCAATGCGTCTATGTGAGTTGGGGCTTCGTTCTGACTGGTTGCATCCTTTTCGCCATCGACACTGAAAGAGATTGAAAAAGAACTGTACAGTGAAGCGCGCGTTCTCGTTTACCGTTGACTTGCGAAAGTGACGGTGCCCCATAACATACTGCAGACCACAGGTTCATTGCCGCCATTAGCACGGTAAAAGTTAAATTTCCAATTGAGTCACCAGATGGCGCTGAATTCCGGAAAGGGTTAGAGTTCCTCGTATAGGCTCCCCTACGGGAGCCAGAGTTGGGCGTCTGTTTTCCACGTGCCGCCGCGCCGCTATTCGCCGAGATCCGATCACGTGGAGAGCCGGATCAAGTGCCGTGCAGGAAAGTAGAGCGTTGCGTGCGCCCCGCCGAACGTTCCCCTGCTTTTGAGCGCGCCGCACGCCTCGAACGCGCGGCGCTGCTATTCGCCGAATTCAATCACCTGAGGAGCTGGATCAACACGCCATGCAGGAAAGACGGTGTTACGGGGATGAACGCGCAACTCTGGAAAGGGTCTATTCAAGATCCCTGGGTTCTGCAGCGGGAGCTTTCGCTCCACGTGCTCCGAGCTGATGTGCGCTAGCCCACTCGACCGCCGATCCCCCCTATATACCGGGTGTCTCAAATGGTGGCCAGGCTCCTTAAAAAACCTCTGACACGTCAAAATAAAAAATTTTTTTTCGTGCTAGGCGTTGAAATGGCATATCAGGACATTACAAAAAAATTGTTTCACTATAGAGTTGCGTAGTTTTTTTATATAAAAATAGAAATACGAGGCCCAATTCAAAGTTCCCGCCGTGCACTGTGACGTAACAGTGTACCGCAAGGTGTCGGGGCGGTCAGAAGGGAGGCATCGACCTACGTCACTAAAAGTGGGTTCACCGGAAGTCACGTGAGTTTCACTCCTCGCGCTCTCCGCGACCGTGCCTAAGATTTTTTTTTCCTTTTTTATTCTGCTTTTTGTACGAGCGATCGTAGAAAACGAAGTTTCAGTTCCACTAGCTCTTTACCGCTGCACCGTTGGTTAGTTTGCGTGCTGTAAAATTTGAGGACGAAGAGTCAGTGGATCGACGTGATGGAGGTCAATGATGAAAGCGTTGCGAGTACAAGCCAGTGTACGAGTGCATGCCGTCAGTCCGATGATACAGAGCTATACTGGGCGCAAAACAAGCTATCAAGTTTTGAAAAAAAAAATTTTAGAACGCTCGCAGAAATTAGGATTGCTAGCATACGACACGCCCGATCGCATTGCTGAAGGTTCAGACACCGAGGTCGTTGAATCATCGGATACTCTCCAGGCTAAAGATGCCTGCCGTCTAAAGAATACGAACTGGTTTGTGTACTAAGTACAAGTAAACGTCGAGCACAAAGTATGTATTTTGTCTAGAACATGAGTAGAACTTGTTTACTAGGTGCAGATGCGGCCGATGTATGTCTCTCGGAAATGCATGCAGTGTGATCTCTTCTTCAGTTGCTGAAATCCCGGGACAGTCCCTCACACAGCACCTTCTAGGCGTTGTAGTTGATCACGTGAATTCACTGACTCCGCTTCTTCTACCTTTACAGCAACATTAAGCGATGAAAGGCAAATACACGGGTTGCACGTGATGTCATAACTTTCCTCCTTTCTGGTGGCCAAAACCTGCTGTTATTCTTCGTTTCACCTTATGTGCGAGCGAAGGCAAAGCTGGAAGCGCGAGCACGAAAGTTCCGTGCTTCTGGGCTTTGCTCGAGCGCGCCGAGCTGGGCAGAAACGCACAAAGCGCTGGTCTCGCGCTTCTAGCTTTGGCTTCGCTCGCAGATAAATTGAAACGAAGTATAATGAAGCTGTGCTCACTCGTTTCCGCTCGCTCGCGACGCTCGTGTACTGCTCGTAGAATATGCACGGTAAAGGCTACGCTCGAGGAAGTTCGGCCACCAGAAAGGACGACCAAATTACGTCAGTGCAACCTATGTACAGAAAGAAACCTTGTCTGCTTCGATCGCTCGTGGAGGTGCGGAGAATAACAAAAATATTTAAAAAATATTACACGCGCTTGCGGTAAGCACGAGGAGGGATACAACTCACGTGACTTCCGGCGATGCCTACCTTCTGACCGCCCCGACACCTTGCGGTACACTGTTACGTCACAGTGCACGGCGGGAACTTTGAATTAGGCCTCGTATTTCTATTTTTTATAAAAAAAACTACGCAACTCTATAGTGAAACAATTTTTTTGTAATGTCCTTCAGAGTGTCGAACCGAAATTTATATCGGTTCGGTTCGGGTTCGGGTTCACGCCTTTCGGTTCAGTTCCGGTTCAGTTCCGGGAGCAAAAAATAACGGTTCAAACCGGTTTGAACCGGTTCGAACCGGTTTGAACCGCTAAATTGAGAATATTTTTTCCGCGTTGTTTTGGCAATAAGCCCGTTTTTCACCGTGAAACGAATAATTATACAGCTTTTTATCATTCGTACAATCCACTTTTACTTCACGAGCCGGAAATTAAAAAAAAAGATGGATCTATTTACTTTTGACGAAACAGTAAACGAAAAGCTAGATTAACATACAACTGGTCATGCTTAAACGCTCAAGATCTGGTTGTTTACCTCAGTCACATATATTTTACCTGAATTGATAGGTATCACGAAGGCTGGTAGGTCACCTAAAATACCCGTGATTGGTACAAATTCGCGTGGCAGTATTAAAAGTTGAATCCTAATTGTGATGTTGAACTTAAAAATTAATTTCAGTGCACTAAATCATAGAATGGGCACCTCATCGCCATATATATCGTGAAATCTAATTTACGAAATACGTTTCACAATATATATGACGACCACTGAACTAAAAGCAATCATATTTTCACAATGTGACGAACGTTTTAGGACAAGCCCTTGCAGTCTACCGTTTATAGAAACACTGATCACCAATCACAACGCTTGTTTTCATGACCGGAATTGTTTAAACTCAGCACGGGGATGTAGGCGAATAATCATGCAGAAGAGTTATCGGATTGATTACTCTCATTTATACCTACCTTCATACTCAGATCGAATCTGGCCTTTTATAGCGCATACTCAAGTGCACATCTTCGGCCTAGCTTGGCTGTTGATGTTCTTGACAAGATGCCGGTAAATTAAATTTGCAAATAAGTATCGCACTTGCTAATTGGTGAGTTTTTTTTTAATTGAAATAAACTACTATTTCATACTATGACGTTGGCGCTACTTAATTGGGTCACTTTCTGAGGGTCTGCGTGTTCCGCCACGCGCCCCTTTGTATTTTGTTTTTGTCCAGCCCACAGACACATAAAAATGTTGTTCATCATATAAAAAAGGCAATAACAGACTTCTATGTGTTTGAGATGGTAAATAAGTGTCAGGAACACATAGTTATTTAAATCAGCTTCAAAATCAGACATTTGTTTAAGCTCTCCCAAATCATTTTAGACGTGTCTATCGAGGATAAAAACGCCGGGAAATATTGGCAGCGCAGATACTAGAAAATTTGAGGTGCATTTACTTATTACGTATATCTTTAAGGTGATTGGGTCTTTATTTATGTTGTCAAACATTCAGTCAGTAATTAAATACCGTAAACGACTTAATTTTCGCAAGGACCTAATTTTCGCGAATTTCACAAATCGCCTACAATTCGCGAAAAATAGATCCCGCGAACAATTCTGTTAAAATGTAAACACATTGGAATCTATATTGAGATCCCACGGGTCGTGAAAATTAGAACCCGCGAATTATTCCGAAACTTCAGCTTTGACATAAATCGCGAAATATTGAGCCCGCGAAAAATAAGTCGTTTACAGTATATTTTATTGTAATCAATAAATTTGACTGGAGGAAGTTTACATAACCGCTTGAGACCGACAGGGGAGAACGATACTCGAAAATACGTCATATGTTGAGTCTTGGGAAACGTGCTTCTTTGTTCGTTGTTTGGCAATGGAAAACACCGGGTCGCGGGGTATTCCCAAAAGAACTGTGTGCTCACATACTAGATCTGAAGGCAAATGCACGAAATGTGCAGAGGAATAATAAATGGTATTCTTCTAAATAATCATATACACAACGCCTTACTGCAAAACGATATACGTAGAGTTGATGCATGCAATGATATTCCTAATTACACATAAATAGCGCGAAGAAGAAACAATATATTTCTAATATAAATTACATTTGGACATTAGCTTGTACGAGCTTGGACCTTCACAAAATACTGTCTATGGAGGCTAATGTTATATTCGGTTTTACGTGCACTTGTTTGGGGCCCTCACTTTACAACTGTTTTCTCGGTCATGCGCACTCTAACATCTTATTAGGCTGCCGCAGACCATCGCGAAACTGTTATATATACTGCACAAATTTACAATTTTCAGATACACTTTTGCCAGTGTTAAGAACATCGCATTTCACTAGGAAACTTAACTGTTTAACATGGTTTGCACGTGACGTCATCGCACTATATGCTGGTGGTCATTGCGATTTGTTCTTGCTGAGAAAATCAAATCCGGTGGTGCAAAATACACACTGCAGAAGGTTTGCGCTCAGTGCAAGCCATGTATTTGAGAGACACAAATTATTTTTGGTTCTTGCAACGTGGTGAGGAACGGCGCGAGCGTCTGGCACAACGATAACGTGCTTTCTGGCAAAAGTATTTTTGCAAACCAAGTAGTTTTCTAGACGACGCTTTCTGATCTCTGCCGAAGATGCGGAGCAGAGGAATCTTTAGAGCACAGTATGTTTTAAAACTATACCCCCCCCCACCCCCTTTCCCTCTTTTTTTCTTGTTTCGACGCTCTTTTAGAGAACACCTTCATTCCTGAGAAACTACTTCCTCCGTTTGTGGATGTTAATTAGACAATTAAATTGGTGTCAATTGTGAACAGTAATAGTGCATCTATTTTATTTTTCACACAAAAACTGTGAGGTTAGAACAAAATACGGTGGTGGTCAAAGCTTGGGTAATAACTTTATAACGACACTCCTGCCAGAATTAAAGCGGCTCTCAACGTTCGACAGTCCCTCTGAGGCCACTAGGATAATTCTTTTCTGGTATTTCTTTCGTACATTTGTACTTCTACTTATCGTCCGATTAATAAGCCACATTTAGTTCTTTCCATGTTCATATTCTCGAGGAAAACTTTCTGAGACAATTCAGCAACAACGAAAACATGTTTGGGTGCCTCTATGATGTGTACATGTAAAATGAGTAGTGTAACAATTTTTAAACTTTCGGTAAATACCGCTAAGAGCTAATCCCTGACGTTAATAGCTTTCAAAAAAAAAAAAAACATCCATTAGTCTTTCTCTCCATTCGATGGCTGACAAAGGAAAAACAAAGGAAAGAAGCAGCATTCCCCTCCTCAACTAACTAGGACAAGTGGCCACGTGATCTGACACTAATTATATACCGTCAGTGTTCATCACAGTCATGCGATGCGGTTGGCAAAGAATAAAGCATATTTAGACATTGTTAGACTTCGGCTATTCTCATCTTTGATTCAACACGAGCCATTACCCGTGTTTGGCAATGCGATTGTCATGAACTCTAGTACTCGACTCGCGCTCATGACAATCGAGTGCTTCACGGTATCACGTGACTCGCAATGGGGAGTCGTGATGTCATGTGACATCACAGTGTCAACAATGCCAATAAATCTTGTAACGTTCTCAATATACCGATCTCACCAAGCGTTCTGCACATGCGCGAAGCCGCCATAACTTTCGTTCAGAGGTTGCACGCGGCAACGCCTGAGAGAGCTCGTGACACCTCGTGTTCTGCACTCGCAGAGCTCCTGCGAGGTTGTCGCTCGTGCAGAAAGACTAAAGTTCCCTCGATGCATTGCGGCAGCGGTGGCGTAGCCAAGCTGGCTGGTAAGATCGGTTTATTTCAAGGGATACTGAACCAAGGAATAGACCTATTGCTATATTACCCAAGCATCAAGGAGAATGCAGGGATTGGTGTTCCACGCGCCGCACGTGCTGGCCTCAGCAGTAGTAAATTTTTTAAAGCAAAAACCTAAAATAAATTTTATCTTGCACGCGCGTTCGTCAACGCCTTGTTTTGGTTAGTTACTTCGAATATTTTATACGGGGAAGGCGTGCGCGTGTGGCGCGTGGAACACCAATCCCTGCATTCTCCTTGATGCTTGGGTAATATAGCAAATGGTCTATTTAGTGTCCATAATAAGTGGCGCACGTTCTTTCCACGAGCCAGCAGCCGCCGGTGTGCGTGAGCACACGCAACAAAAATGACGTCAAAGACCTCCATTCGCGCTTAAGATGACAGTGAAATGTATGGGCTTCGGGCCAAAGGAGAATAAAGACAAGTTTTTCATCTACACAGTGGGGTCTGGTGTAAAAGGTAAGCGATTAATTGGACTAACAAGCACGTAGATTAGATGAAAAGCCTGCCTTTATTCTCCTTCGGCCCGAAGCCCATGCATTTCACCGACCTCTTAAAGGGCCTCTGACACGCCAAAAAAATAATTATTTTTTTCGTGCTAGGCGTTGAAATGGCATATCAGGACATCACAAAAAAATTGTTTCACTATAGAGTTGCGTAGTTTTTTTTTAATAAAAAATAGAAATACGAGTCCCAATTCAAAGTTCCCGCCGTGCACTGTGACGTAACAGTGTACCGCAAGGTGTCGGGGCGGTCAGAAGGGAGGCATCGACCTACGTCACTAAAAGTGAGTTCACCGGAAGTCACGTGAGTTTCACTCCTCGTGCTCTCCGCGACCGTGCCTAAGATTTTTTGTTTTATTCTGCTTTTCGTACGAGCGATTGTAGAAAACGAAGTTTCAGTTCCGCTAGCTCTTTACCGCTGAACCGTTGGTTAGTTTGCGTGCTGTAAAATTTGAGGACGAAGAGTCAGTGGATCGACGTGATGGAGGTCAATGATGAAAGCGTTGCGAGTACAAGCCAGTGTACGAGTGCATGCCATCAGTCCGATCATACAGAGCTATACTAAGCGCAAAACAAGCTATCAAGTTTTGAAAAAAAAATTTCAGAACGCTCGCAGAAATTAGGATTGCTAGCATACGACACGCCCGATCGCATTGCTGAAGGTTCAGACACCGAGGTCGTTGAATCATCGGATACTCTCCAGGCTAAAGATGCCTGCCGTCTAAAGAATACGAACTGGTTTGTGTACAAAGTACAAGTAAACGTCGAGCACAAAGTATGTATTTTGTCTATAACATGGGTAGAACTTGTTTACTAGGTGCCCATGCGGCCGATGTATGTCTCTCGGAAATGCATGCAGTGTGATCTCTTGTTCAGTTGCTGAAATACCGGGACAGTCCCTCACACAGCACCTTCTAGGCGTTGTAGTTGATCACGTCAATTCACTGACTCCGCTTCTTCTACCTTTACAGCAACATTAAGCGATGAAAGGCAAATAAAATAAACCTTGTCTGCTTCGATCGCTCGTGGAGGTGCGGAGAATAACAAAAATATTTAAAAAAAATATTACACGCGCTCGCGGTAAGCACGAGGAGGGATACAACTCACGTGACTTCCGGCGGTGCCTACCTTCTGACCGCCCCGACACCTTGCGGTACACTGTTACGTCACAGTGCACGGCGGGAACTTTGAATTGTGCCTCGTATTTCTATTTTTTATAAAAAAAACTACGCAACTCTATAGTGAAACAATTTTTTTGTGATGTCCTGATATGCCATTTCAACGCCTAGCATGAAAAAAAAATATTTTTTTGGCGTGTCAGAGGCTTTTTAAGCGCAAATGGAGGTCTTTGACGTCATTTTCGTTGCGTGTGCTCGCGGACACCGGCGGCTGCTGGCTCGTGGAAAGAACGTGCACCACTTATTATGGACACTAAATTCCTTGGTTCAGTATCCCTTTAAATCAACTGGACGCAGAGAGTCACGTGACTATGCCGCGGGGCCACGTGACGTGACGTTACTTGACAGCAAGTCTTGAGCACCTTGATGTCGCGTGACCACGTGACACATGATTTATCACAGCACCAATCCAAAAGCACCGCAAAAAGCCACAATTTTTTAAACATTGCAATTCGGTATTTGACAATTTGATCAATACATAGAAATAGAGCTGCCCATTTTTATTTCTCAAACATGCGGTCTGTAAAAAAAAATACCGTGAACCGTTTTGAACCGGTTACCGTTATATTTTTTTCCGGTTCAGTTCCGGTTCAGTTCCAAAATGGCGGCAAAGATTTCGGTTCGGTTCAGTTCCGGTTCGGCTAAAAATAACGGTTCAGTTCCGGTTTTCGGTTCGGTTCGGTTCCGGTTCGACACTCTGCCTGATATGCCATTTCAACGCCTAGCATGAAAAAAATTTTTTTTGGCGTGTTATTATATTATGATTAAGAAGGTGGATCGCCTGACACATAGCTTTAAAGATTTTGTAAAGGGTGTATATAATTTCTTTTCTAACCTTACCTGTTAATAAAGTCCCACCTATTTGTGTGGGTTCTGTCAGCACCTAAATTGCCTCTCCGGATGGTTTGAGAATTCATGGTAGCGCCCGCAGACAAGGGCGAAAGAGAACTGGACACCACTGTGCGCAGAGTGGTGTCCAGCTCGCCTTCTGTTGTCCTTATCTTCGAGCGCTACCAGGTAATCTATAAAGGTCGTTGTGTAGTCCTGTGTGACAACGGTATTATAGGTCGCTACAGCAGGAGTCCGATCTTTGTTGTAGGTAGGGTGTCCTCACCGGTCGTCATAGCTGCAGTGAGATTCTGTTGAGCCTGTGCTGATGTCAAGCGTCCACCGCACGCTGTTCACACTGTCAACATTTTCTATTCCGGCCTGTTTTGATCCAGATGAGCATCGTACTGCCTATTGGAATATATAACCACTATTGTGTGTTGCATGTTTAAAACCTCCAGGTAAGCAATCGTGCTGCCATGGTCAAATTGGCCATCTACAGCGGAGGAACCAGACGTCATTTGAATGCGGACTAACCTCTTTTGGTGCCTTATTTCAACAAATCCATCTTGACGGCCAACACTGTTATTCTTGAGATACAAAAGTGTGCTTTGCCAGGTCATATATAAACATTCCGTTCACTTTCATTTCCTAGAGTCACCCAGTTAGTTAAATGGTTAATCGCATCACCCGTTTAATATTCTGGAGCCTGGCAGCATGAAGCGAAATTGAGAGGCCTTTGTTCAAGCAAGAAACACTATCACACCAGGTAATTGAACCCCCAAAATAGCCTTTTTACTCGAGATACCAGCGAGGGAAAGACCCCAGAAAAGGCAAGCATCAGTGAATCATTCCTTGTTAACATGGAGGCTTGAACGGGTTGGTGCATTTTATTAAGAAATTAATATAATGCGATACACAAACAAAACAAAAAATTGTATTTTCAGGATTAAAGTTTTCGGATTATACATGTTTAAAAGTTTTACGGGGTGCGTACAAGTATCGTTTATTATAACGAAACGTGACGGATGTTTTGAATGCGAGAGTATGTTAATGATGATTTAACTATGATACAAGCTTCTTTTTGAGCTAACAAAGCAGGCATTTGCCAGGGTGTGCTGTGTATAAGTAATTATTGCTTGCGGACTAGACAGCAGATGCGGACTGTGCACAGGGTGCAGACTATCTATCTAGGTTGAAGAAAGAAAGTTTAACTTGAATTCTATGGAGAAGTTTTACTTCTTTTTTTTTTTTAACCGAAGTCTGCCTTTGCAGACGATCCATCGTGTGTGAACCATAATCCGGAAACTACGGTACGCCAAGGCGCTGTGGTGTGTGCTTGTTTATGTTCGTGTATCCTCTTTTTTGCACTGTTCATCTTTTTAGCAATCCCTCTCTGTTGTGGTCCCGGCAGTTCCGCCGCTCTTTTGACCGTGCGCATTTATAATCAAACACCGGACCCACGGGCGATGATACGTAAAGCTTGACAAAGTGTTCTTCCATTTATTTATCTAAATTATTTCTTTTTCGCTAAGGCCATCGTCGAAAAAATTGGGGCCAAGTGTTGTCCGTCGAAGGACACGTAGCGTGTCGGCCGCACATTGACGACCCGATGATGGGGCGACGGCGCCCTTCGCCTCTGGGGTGGGTCATTCCGCGGGACCCGGAGGCCTCCGCCCCTGGCTCAAGCCTCGCGTGAGGGCTCTGCCAAGAACCGTCCACCCGTGCGCCCTTCTCGGTCATGCGGGCGGCGATTACTCCGCACGGCTCGCGCGGGAAATGTGCGGCTCTCGGGAAGGCCCAGAGAGCCGGGAAGACCGGATAATCCTGTTTACTTAAAAGCATCCGTTGTACAGCGCTGTGGATGTGAATCCCGGGGGACTGCTGGGCAACGATGGGATACAAGCGCTGCGTATCCCAACGATAAGATGCGGAACTGTGTATCCCATACATACACATCCCATAGGTAAACATACACAACGTTTATCCCAACGATGGGATACACGTCGAATGCGTTTGTGGCCTGGATTTGGCATGTTTCGGCGTTAGGTTACGTCACTTGACCTTTGACTTCTTACATTTCCCACTGAAGAGCACTATATATTTCCCACTGAAGTTAGTGGGATTGAACGGGGACATAATTCTGCACCCCTCGAGATTATGTTTGATTAGTACGTTAATGTATATATCAATTCAATTAGTGCACATTATTTACCAGTTTCAAGGCATAAAATCATTCTACGATCCACTGTCCTTACTTGGGACGGGTCAGCGATACGTAAGGTTGTTTTTGCCATGTTCGTAGCCTTCTGACAGGCAGAGTACCCCACTCTGCCTGTCAGAAGGTTACCAAAGGTTAGTTTATAAAAAAAAAACGAAATCTTTGCGCCGTGTTTTTATCTCCCAATGTGAGAAGCGACTGGCCATTCCTTTGTGGCGGAAGAATGGGAAAGGTTAAAGAAAAAACAAAACAAATAAAAGCAAAACAAGGTCGTTCAACCCACACAGAGGTCACACCCAAACACAGAAACCCACCCGTCATAGTTAATCATGAATCTGCGAACCTTCATCAAATTTTGGAGGGACCTTTAATATACATTGGCATATGGGGTTAAAATTCAGTGACAATAGAAACAAAGAAACAAACGAAAATGAGCGCAGATTATTTTATGAACGGAAAGGGTACGGGTGAGGGCGGTGGAGAAAGGCAGGATTTTTCTTACCACTCCTGGTCAAACCCTCGGGGAGTTTAATAGGCCAATCTTCTCTGTTCGACCTTTTGTGACTTGGGGCTCGAGCAGTCGGTGTGCTTTCCGAGTCGTGGGGCAGTTTCTACGCGGTCAGCCGTATCTTCCTGCCCTGGCTGACCCAGTTGGCAAGCGAGCATTATAGCGGAGCTCTGGGCTGTCGTCTTTATCTATGTATTGCTTTCTCTCGATGGTACCGCCCTGGTTAACGGACCAGCTTATCGAGTTAGAAACGCAGCGCTCGCTGCATTTCCTTCTTCCACTCTACCTCTTGGTTTGGCGGGATTACAGATTACTCGTTACCCAAATGTAACGATTACTCGTTACAAAATGATTACTCATTAAGGAAATGTAACGAGAAAACATTTACTCAAAAAGTACAGTCGCGTACAATATGAAAGAGGCCAGGCGAGCGCGTCCCGACGCGCTTTCTATCAGAATAAAGCTCAACCATTATCGAGCTGCAGTTCAACTTTTGTCGTCCTACCCCGCGTGATCTGCCATCGTTGACTTTATGCTTTTTTGCCGAGACGCGTTCCGCGACAAAAGGCAAAATCAAGCGTCGCTGAGTTCATGGTGTCGGCAGATTGAACGATCAGTTTTCGAACCTTTGATCACAAGCTCGCAAAAAAAAAAATGACGCTAAGCGGTTTTTTATTTTATACCACAGAGCACTATATAGACTTCATTCCAGCTTAAAGAGACAATGAAATGAATTTTTGACTGGGATAAGTTGAGTTCTACTAATCGCAAATCATTTAGTGCAGCATAATAAAGCTAGTGCACGAGTGTAGAAAGCCTAAAGCCTGCTTTTCAGTATGAAATTTTGAAAATATAGCGGTCTATTTCGTACCTTCTTTCCTTCGAAAGCTCCCCGCCTTTTCACTCAGATGCATCCACGATGCCCGAGCACGTCAGCCAAACCCAGCTCACGCATTGTTTACGAGCACTGCTTAACTCGGACGTATTCCCTCGTCAACGATCAATCCGTCGACGAATATTTTAATTCACTGGCCAATGACCAGTAACCCGGTGGACATGTCACCGGACAAATTCGCACAAAATCGGTGACGTCACTTTTTTGCAATTCGAAATCCGACATGTTTGAAAGAAAAAAAATAAAGCATGCAAAACTTAACACCTGGTCCGCGAACCACAGGAGCGTGTCCGGGGACGAGTCCGAAGACCCGTTGAATGTTGTGGATCACGTGGGCAAACGTCATAAAATTGGTCCGCAGACCTGTCGTACCACAGTTATCGATATTTTAAACCCGTTGAACGGCTGCTTTTTCCTGGTCCGGCGAGGTCCGTGCCAGATCTGCGGACTCGGCTAGCTCGGAAGAAACCAATCGTGCCAAACTGTTCTCGCGACAACTGGCTACACGAGTCGTCTTTTTTAATGCGAAAGCATTAACTGTCCCGTGGAGAGAGTTCACGTCACCAGCCGCGCTAAACGGCAGAAAAATTCCCCTCTCCCAATGGAGCGAAATGAAGCCGCGCAAAAAGCACGTCCAGATCACGCACGACGTCCAGATTACGAGCGACTCCACATCGTCTCTCGGCAACCTTTGTCCTATTGAACCGCATCACAGTTTAAACCCAACAAAGATCGCAACGCTTGACCCTCAACCACAAAGCATTTATTAAAAAAATATTGGTATTGTATCGCTTTTGATATTTGCGACCAGATTATTAACTCTCATTCCCGGAAAACATGATAAAAGTCTCAACGTCGAGAACATCCTACATAAGAATTGCACTTTTCGCCGTTTTTTCCCGTAGAGTTCCATGCATTATAATTTGTGTGAGGCAATAGGTGCTTGTGGTGCCGCTCGACCCCAGCAGTAAATAACAATAAAAAGGGGGCGTGACCCGAAAAGATTGGCAATAGAACCGCTCTGTGCAACCTATAGGTTCAACCCTGACCGTATTCTAACCCCCCACATATGATAGCAGGCTTGGTCTATTTTTAAAATCCCGGAGAATATTTAGAGAGTCGCTTTATTTCTCGAGTTATTTTAATCGAAACATGGTCTCTCCCATCAAAAACGGTCAAAATGAGGGCGTGGTTCGAAAATATTGGCAAAGGCGCGCCGCTCTGAGGAACCTAGGGCTCAACCCTGAGACGACTCTAATCCATCATATGTGATAAAAGAGCGAGGTCCTGTATTATAATCGCGGAGAGCAATTGGATTATTGGGATATGTCTCGAGTTATTTCAGTTGAAACATGGTCACACACGTCAAAATTCACCAAAAAAGGAGCGTAGTATTCGAACATTTAGGCAAAGGCTCCAACCGCAAGAACCTAAGGCTCAACACTGAGGGGACTTTAGGTTCTAAACCATCATATGTGATAATAGAGAAATTTGTCTATTAAACTGCCGGAGAGCAATTGAATTTTCGGAATATTTATCGCGTTATCTCGATTGAGACATAGTCCGAACACTTAAAAATTCACAAAAAAGGAGTGTGCATCTCGAACATGGCACACTGCAAAGGAAAGAAATTCCTTTAAGAGCCTGTATTAGAACGTGCATCTCGTAAAACAAATGTTGAGGCAAAATATTTTTCACGAAGTTAATTTTTGTGCGCTTGGCTCATTTTTGTTTAGCAGCTTTTAAACGATCGCGCCAAAAATCTCAGCGTGCTCATGGGCTGATCGAATGGAGCGGCGAACGAGACACGACGGCGGCCAATCGGGCATTCTGCGACCCTGCGCGACCGCTTGGGCCGGAAGTCTGCCCTTGAGGCGGAATCTACAGTAGCGGATAAATTCGCGCCAACAAAGACGAGTCACGCGCCGTAAATATAGCTCTACAAATTTTTTTCGTTGATAATTCCTTTTATGACATCCGGAATCCATTCAGTTTGCTTGAAAGTGTGCTTTTCTCTTTGCGCTGTATTTTTAAGGTAAAGACTCCGGGCCCAGAGCCTAAGGTTCAACCCTGAGAGGACTCTGAACCTTTTCATGTGATAATAGAGGAGGTTATCTAGTACTATTCCTAGAGAGCAAATTGAATTATCGTGATATTTCTTTAGATATTTCCATTGAAACATGGTCATTCACATAAAAATTCAGCAAAACGTGGGTGGCATTCAAAATTGGCGCAAAGGCGCCCTTCAGGAGGCTAACCCATCACATGCGACCGTAGAGGATGATTTATATTATAATCCGGGAGACGCGATTGAGTTTTTGGAATATTTCCCCAATAATGTTGTGTCTCGTGTTTGTAAAACAGGCAAGTTCTGTTGATGGCAGAGTGGCGCAAGGAGTTTGCCCATTCCGTTCACACCCTATCCTGTGGAGTGTAGATATCGTAGTACTTCCACATCATTTCACTTATCGAAGAGAAGATATTCATTCCATCCCCATCCCTAGGGTGCTTCGGCAGTTCCCTTCCTTTAATCCTATATCATATGATGGATTGTTCTAATCAATTGCATTTCAAATCGGACCTAAAAAAGCAAGGTGTCTGTTTTAAACAGCCTCGAAAATAAGCTGAACAAGTTATAATTTAACAACTATAAATTTCTTTCGGGCAACTGCGGGGCTCTGCGTACTGCTCTCATGCGATCGTGTGTACTAATACCCGGGACCTTACATGCAGAAGCCACAGTCAGGTTATTATGTGCGATTTAGTGCAATGGCTATTGGATTCTTTAGCCTGCACCCGAATCTCAAATTCACTACACGAAACCTTTTACATTTCGCCCCCCCCCCCCCAAAAAAAAAAAAGTCTTATTGCGCAGTTTTTTTCTTTTTTTTTGTAGCCTAAAGGCGAGGTCACACCGCTAATGCATAATACAAAATACATTCTGCAGACATGTTTCAAAACGAGTCACGACGACATACTGTGGTTCCTATGCCACCAGGCAACCCAGGTGGCATACAAAGCGCGCATGTCGCGGTGACTGGTTTTGGAACATGTCTTGATATCATTTTGTATAATCTGTAAGCAGTGGGACCAGCACACGAGTAATTATTACGAAACAAAAAAAAATATAAAGGTTTTTCCAAGGCACATTAATGCACTGAGGACAAAATCTTCCAAAGCAAGATGAATGACAGTATACTCAAGCCGCCACAAGTCGCAGCGCTTTCAAAGCCGCCATTCTATTCTCCCGTGCAGTTAACCAGCCTCAAGACCTCCGATAGTAACCTTGGTTACCTCCCACGAGGCTGTGCGTGTGTGATGGACGATCGCAATGACTTGTGGAAAATGCGTCCAATGTGCGAAAAGAAAACGGCAGTTGTTTTGTTTGCGTAGCTAAATCGGGGTGTATGGGAGTATGAGACGTTGGCTGACGCTCGCTTCGGCCGACAAAACCTTTATCGCCGAGCGCAGCTGAACTTCCCGTGTGTATACGAAAACATTTGATAGGAAGTTCGTAACGAAGGGCAGAGCAAGACGTATGGCCGTATAGAAGTATCGTAACCGGCGACGTAGATTCGCCGGTTACGATACTTCTATACGTTTTAGACGTTTTAGAACGTCTAAAACGTATAGAAGTACGTTTTAGGCGTTCTAAAACGTACTTCTATACGTTTGACGGGCGACATAAGAGACGTTTTAGAGCGCAGCTCTTATGTGCCCGTCCCCGTTCCCGGCTTGAGCGGCGTCGCCGTCGGCGTCGGCGTAACCGCGCGGTGCATTATGGGATGTTTCCCATGATGACGTCACACGTGACGTCACCGCGCGTAGCATTAAGTGGTAAATTTCCCCGCAAAATTTAGCGGAAAGAAATCCCCCGCTAAATAGCGGAAAACATTTCACCGCTAAATTTAGCGGAACAAAGTCCTCGCTAAATTTAGTGGAAAACATTCCCCCGCTACATTTAGCGCAAAATTTTCCCCACTAAATTTATCAGGAAAATTTCCCTGCTAAATCTAGCGGGAAAAATTTCCACGCTAAATTTATTTCCCTGCTAAATGCAGCGGAAAATTTTCCCCGCTAAATCTAACCGGGAAATTTTCTCCGGTGAATTTAGCGGAAAAGATGCCCCACTTAATTTAGCGGTAAAAAATTTCCCTAAGTTTAACAGAACAATTCGCCGCTAAATTGAGCGGACATTTTTCCCCGCTAGTTTTAGCGGAAAAAATTCCCCGTTAAATTTAGCGTAAAATTTTCCCCACTAAATTTAGCGGGAAAATTTCCTCGACAAATTTGGCGGAAAATTTTCCCCGCCAAGGGGGGCTGAAAATTCCCCGCTAAATTTAATTTTACCCACTAAATTTAGCGGAAAATTTTCCCTAAATGGGAGGTGAACAGGAGAGGAGGACGGGGAGGCCAGAGGAGAGGAGGAGGGGCATAGCCTCCTCTCCGTACCTTCCCCTCGTCCTCCTCAAGAGCTGCGCTCTAATTTGGCGTTACTGAAAATTGTAAACGTCTTGCTTTCTTTTCCTTTTTTTTTTGTTGTTGTTGTTTGGTTTTGCAGTAGTAGCAGTTCTTTGCACCGCCCTGCGAAGGGCTCGATCGCGTTGGATCGCTTCACACAGCAGCGCTGATGTGTACAGTCACTCGCTTTTTCTTTAACGACCTTGTCAAGACTTCTTCAATACCGGCGTTAAATAAAAGCGATCGTGCTCGGCGTCGTCTGCCTCCATTTTATTCGGAGACCGTCTGGCAAAGGGAGAAGTGGAAACTGCATAGAAGCAGCCGAAAAGCCGCGGTTATTTTCTTTGACGTTCAGTAAGCGTTTTGAGGACTCTGACTCGAGTTACTCCGTTCGGAGCTGAGGGAGCCGCTACTGAACGCGCCCAATGGAAGCCTCGTTCCTTGATGACGCGCGCCAGCCAGTGGGAGCATAATCCATCAGAAATTGGCTTCACTTCGCTCCATCAGTAAAGGGGATTTTAGGTGCCGTTTGGCCAACGTTTGGCGTGGTTTCAAAGCTGATGGCGTCGGTTCGCTCCATGGGACAGTTAATGCTTTCGCATTAATAACTGGCGGGAACACTGCATCGCACGCAGCGGAACGGCAAGCAAAAATTAGCCTCGCACGCTTCGATGCGCGCGCCCTGTCCGCAATATTGCCAAATACATATGCTTTTTCATTTTAGAGCGCAGCTCTCTTACCCGTGCTTCACGGGCAACAGGAATGCCATTTACATCGAATGACAGCATTTGAGTGATCCGCGAATCAGCTCGCAATCTGTCGCGCGTGGAATGCGCTACGCCCGGAGCTGCTCGCGCGCTGATTGGCTTCTACGTCCGCCTCAAATGCGTCCTTCGTAGTAAATGGCATTCGAGTTGGCCGTGTGGCACGGGTATTAGGCGCCCGTTTCAGGCTTGAGCGTCGCCGGCGTCGCCGTCGGCGTCGGCGTAACTGCGCGGTGTAATATAGGAAATGTCCCATAATGGCAACGCGCGGGACTCGTGAGGTCACGAGGAACGTCACGAGGGGTCCCCGTGCGTTGCATTATGGGAAACGTCCCATGATGCAACGCGGGGAGGAGGAGGAGGGGGGAAGGGGGAGGAGGGGGAGGAAGAAGGAGGAGGAGGAGGCAGGAGGAGGCGAGGGAGGAGGAGAAGGGGAAGAGGGGAAGAGGAGGGATGAGGAGGTGGAGAGGCTACAGATGAGGAGGAAGGGCATACCCTTTCCCTCAGTACCCTCCCTTTCTCCTTCTCCCCAAGAGCTGCGCTCTAATTCGGCATTACAGGAACTTGTAAACGTGTCATTGTTTATTTGTTGTTATTTTTAGATTATGAACTCATTTTATTCAATTATTTTCCAGAACGTCCGCCATACAAGTCAGTGGAGCGAAATTGTCCATCAGAACGTACCATGCACTGCAGGTCGGTAAGGGGTTGAATACCCTATACCACGCTTAAACATTGTTACAAATTCTAAACGCTTTGGCTTCCTGAGGCTATAGCATTCCTGAACTATAGTAAGTGTTCTACAGATTCCTTATTTTTGTTTTCGGTTATCAGGTGCAAGGATGGCACAGCCATTTTAATTTAAAAATAGACGCTTGATATCAATAGGCCTGTTGAATTTACTGTCGAGACCGTTTATAACAAAGTCAACGGGAATCGGAAATCACTTCGCTATATCCGCTATATCGTTATAACTGACTTGGGTTAACGAAGTGCAAACGGGAATGGGAAATCGTGATCACTTCTGCTGTGTATCCGACCTTATCGCTGTATATCCGACTCCTCGTTATAACCAGTCTCGACAATACCTGCACCTCCATGCACCAGTGCAGAAAAGTGTAGGGCGCTGTATATCCGACCTTATCGCAATACACGAACCGGAAATGCGCCGCCCTTCACTATTCGGGACCGATGCAGGAGGCTCAGGTAAACCAAAAGGGCCTATTGACGCTCTGGTATTCTGCCTTTGCGACTGACTGCGATGTTTTGACAGAGAAAAACTCAATCCTGTCGCATTCGTAATTAGCCTAGCTGACTTTTATGCGCTTTTGGTTTATGGTGCTCATGTTTCAACAATATTGTATGTACAATTGTTTACGCCATAATTAAATTTAAAATGTGTTTTGGTCAAAGATATCACAAATAGTGTCAAAACGTAGCAGAGCAAACACGAATAACATGAAATTTAAAAATAGTGATTAGACTATGAATTATAATAAAAACGTTTTTTTTGCATGAGTACCCAACTTTCATAGTAAGTTCGATCAGACTTCTATAAAACTGCGTCTTCCTGGCTATTCAATCATATATTCTCAATACTGTAAAATTGCAGGCACAGCACCACCGCTGGCTTCCACGCCCTTACAAAAATGGCATATCTGGAAAAACAGATATGGTTGTATAAACAATTGCGCATATCTGGCCATATAAAGAATATCAGTTTATATAATGCATATCTGGACAGCCATGCCTTATATAAAGAATATCATGCAAGACTCACTGGTGGCGCTGGCGTTTCCAGAAAGGTCAATGGCCCGATGATACGAGGTGCGATCAAAGATTCGAGAATAATCGTGTAGCGTAGAAACAAATAAAGCGGAACGGCTGAGAATATGCGCGCGGCGCTTTATCGACTGCAGGGACCTTCATGTGCCATTATACCGAGGGCACGTCGTTCTGTGAACATTAGGAGCTGCGTTAGACGTGTTTTTGTGCAAACCAAAGTGATGGCGAACAGCAATTTTGCGTCGAACTTCAAAACTCTGGAACCAAGACCCTTAGAAATGATTCGGCAGGCTTATAGCAAAAAAAGCAGAGAGTCGTTCGAGGTGTTTTGCTGCAGTCCCTCTGGCTCGTCCTCTGGCAGCGAAATATTCAAGCAGCCGTGAATATGAAACGATTTTTTTCGTTAAACACTACCCAGAATCACTTCCTAACGACTTGCCTTAGTTTTTTCCCCTTTCTGCGCAATGTTACCTGATAAATATGAGCATCGTTGATCCCTTTCAGGAGCGGTGCAACGATACTCAATTGGAATGTTTTCTCTTTACACGAGCTTACTGGCACACCTGGGACTCAAGGATACTCACACGCAACGCCACTGGCCAAGAAACTCCTTTGTTGCGGTGTAATTTCAAGGACAAAATCGATCATTTTCATTCAATCTCTCCTTTGCAAAATTTGATGACGTAACGTGGGGATCGCAGTACACCCATATGACGATATTTGAATGCGGTTCATAGATTGGACCCGAGCATTGCGTGGGCACTCGATTTGGGCTCGTGATAATTACTAGCTCGAGAAGCATTCGGGTAGTGGCCCGTGTCCAATCGCTGCAACGACGACAATAGCCGAGCCATAACAATGCCTGGAACTCAGCGCGTGTCCTGTGCTTTGCCAACCCCAGCGCGTGGCTATGAGCAACATTGGCGGCATATAATCCGCTCCAGATCACGTGGCCGCTTGTTCTGGCTGCGAGTTGAGGGGTGAACGCTGCTCGTTTTCTTAAGTTTTTTCTGGGACTTCTATTGCGTGGGGTGAAAAACGAACGCGTGTTTCATAGGTCATTAACGTCAGGGATCCGTTTTAAGCGGTATTTGCGGAAAGTACGAAAATTGTTGCATCGCCCCCAACTCCAGGACTAGAACAAACGGCCCACGTAGCCTAATTATATCCTATACCGCCAACGTTAATCGTACTCACGTGCTGGGGTTGGCAAGTGGAAAACGCGTGCTGAGCTCCAGGCACTAATAAGGGGCGAAGCAACAATTTTTGTACTTTGCGCAAATACCGCTTAGAACGGATCCCTGACGTTAATGACCTCATGAAACACGCGTTCGTTTTTCACCCCACGCAATAGAAGTCCCAGAAAAAATTAAAGAAAAACGAGCAGCGTTCACCCTCAACTCGCAGCCAGAACAAGCGGCCACGTGACCTGGAATCGATTATATGCCGCCAATGTTGATCATAGCCACGCGCTGGTGCTGGCAAAGCACAGGACACGCGCTGAGTTCCAGACATTGTTATGGCTCGGCTATTGTCGTCGTTGCAGCGATTGACACGGGCCACTATCCGAATGCTTCTCGAGCTAGTAATTATCACGAGCCCAAATCGAGTGCCCACGCAATGCTCGGGTCCAATCTATGAACCGCATTCAAATATCGTCATTGGGTGTACTGCGATCCCCACGTTACGTCATCAAATTTTGCAAAGCGAGAGATTGAACTTGAAATGATCGCTTTGTCCTTGAAATTACACCGCAACAAAGGAGTCTCTGGCCAGTGGCGTTGCGTGCGAGTATCCTTGAGTCCCACCAGTGCCAGTAAGCTCGTGTAAAGTGAAAAACATTCCAACTGAATATCGTTGCA
>JAZHYW010004054.1:0-32940 GCA_037355805.1 Ixodes ricinus
ACTATAGATGATGATGATGATGATGATGATGATGATGCGGCTTTTCCCTTTATACCGGGCGAGCTCGAAGAGTCTTCGTGCCCTAGCCAAAAAAGAAATTGCGGTGGCTTAGCTCGGCTATGTCAGGATATACGTAGCGTGAGCTTATGAGCACAAAATGAGAGGCGCTATCAAGCAGCTCCGGTGCAGCGTCAGACTTGGCTACTGCGCAACGAAGGCTGGGCACGCGGCGGCTATAACGTCACTCCTCTGGAATGCGAAGACCGGCGAGGCGCGTGCGGTGGCGGTAAAGCCCGCGGCGGCGGTAGCTCCGGCACGTCAGCTGTGCGCCGTGTGACGTCACTGCTCCTCGCGCTTGCGCAGCACGGAGTACGGCTCATTATGAGAGCCACGCGAAACTGCTCAACCTCGGCCAGTGTAGCTAACGCTACAAAATACCTATAAGTTTCTGTTCTAAAGTTTCTTCCACCAGTGTTCCAGACACTCTTTCGTCCTTCGCACGCACTGCACGAGAGAAATGTCATGTCTGTCTTGTGGAGGGTCGTCTGCTCCACACACATAGTCGAGGGATAGCCAGCGCCCTCTGTCGGCGACGGTACGAAACAATTGTTAGTCTCGGCGGAGTAGCGGCGCAGGTTGGGCGGGATACTTCCGATCGTGATATTTTGCGGTTTGTACAGCTTCTTGGTATTCACTCTTATTTTAGTGACCAAGGTTTAAGAAAGCGGCAAAGGCTTTTATAAATCAAACATGCATATGCGACGGGCGAGACCCACGGGAAAAATATTTCGGCGAAGTGTCACGCGCCAAGGAGGGGGAACACGTGTACAACATCACTATCCAGGTGAGTGCGAAATTAAAACCAGCTGACAACACGGGACCATTAATAATTAATTGCCTCAAGAAGAAGTGTAGGGCAGTACGCTGGATGGCTTGCAATATTGATTTTTTCGTTGTTGACAAAGTGTGCTGAGCAGATACTTAAACCGTCCTTGAGCACCCACTAGGTACCGTCTGTGCTGCAGGATTATTCGATATAAATATCTACAGTGTTTGCTAAACTCCAGGCTAACATTGGCAGTGACTCCCATATGGCTTTAAGCTCTATTCGTAACAACTTTTTTGTTATTGTTGTGCTCAAGTGAAAAAGGACCTGATCACTCCCTACACACTTTACGTTTTTTTAGAAACATTTACAACGAAATAGCATTAAATTGTTTTAAAAAAATTGGCTATGAACTCAGGACGTTCCAAAAGGAGATAATACCTAAAGAAAAGACTGTCAAACATGAAACATTATAATAAACACCTGTAAATTATTTACAAGCCACAGGACACTCCCGCTCCTTGAAGTCCTTCCGATTTTGTTCGCAGCATTTTTTTGTTTTGTTTCAGATGTTCATTCGGGAATTAGAGCTATACATTCAAACATACTATAGTTACATTCAACATACTCTAGTCATTTATTAAACCTAGTCGATTAACAATCGGCAGCCTTCAATCACCTATAAATGAGTAGCAACTGGCAAAGCAAGATGCAGCCACAAAAGCGCTAACTAATGCGACCAATTTAAAGCGTGGAAATAGAGCGTTATAGAGTCACGCTTTCTATTTCTTGGCTTTCCGCAACGATTCAGTGTGCGAACACACTTACTTTAAGCGCCTCAAAGCCGCAACCCACCTCCGCCGCCGTTCCTTATCCCAAGGTTGGGAAGGAAACCGGAACCGTCTCACGGTCAAGATGCCTTCGTGGTTATGACAGTTTTGACGCAGCAGTACCGGTGCCCTTCTCTTTTCTTCCGGTGGTCAATTTTGTCGTTGCCGGGCGACCTCTTTAGAGCTCTTGACGTATCCGCGTGCGATCGTGTATCACTACTGCGTGGTGCACGTTAAGGACCCCAGACTAGCAGTCGCACTGCACTGTCTAAATTTCTTGTCTACAGAAGGTAACAATGTCGCCATGTTCTGGCAGACAAAACTCCCGCTGTAAAAACAATGAAGGAATGTTTTTTCTGGGCCGTTGCCATGAAACAATACCCGAAAACTACACACAACAGTAGCTAGAGAGCAGGTTTACATCCTTGCAAATAGCGAAAGAACAAGTTGGTGTGCATGCATTACAACACTTGGGTTTCAGAGGCCCATTGTGATGGAAAAAGGTGGAAATGAGGACTCGGGATTCCAGAACCGTGGGAACAAACGAATAGGTATAATTTACCAAGATATTAAAAAGAACAAAAAATATGGGAAGCTCAGCGAGCTATATACAAGTCCACATAAAATCAGTCAGAGAGGTTCCGCTTAGAAGTGGCCGCCCGTTCTTTGGAATCATTGCAGCCTTGAGCCTGAATGTTGATTATTCAGGGCGATGACTCCGAGCAGGCGGCAGATCCCCAGCAAGCCTGGTTTCAGCCCCCAAAGGCCTTTTGACGCTTGTCCGGGGCTTAACTCGGCTGTCTGGTTCACCGGTGTCGTGATGAGTTCGTTCTCAGTCACTGCCTTCGGTCCTCTGGCGCGAGCGCATCCCTGCGGGCGCTCCCACCGCCTCTTCGTTTAAGTCCCGTTCATATCGTCACAATTACCCCCTTTCAAGACAATAGACCATTTGCTATATTACCCAAGCATCAAGGAGAATACAGGGATTGGTGTTCCACGCGCCGCACGTGCTGGCGTCAGCAGTAGTATTTTTTCTAAAGCAAATACCTAAAACAAATGGCATCTTGCACGTGCGTTCGCCAACGCTTAATTTTGGTTATTTACTTCGAATATTTTATACAGGAAAGGCGTGCGCGTGCGGCGCGTGGAACACCAATCCCTGCATTCTCCTTGATGCTTGGGTAATACAGCAAATGGTCTATTGTTTATATACGAATACTAAGCATAGAAACGTTTAAAAAGAATCACAGTACTTGACTGAAAAAGAAAACAATTGTTCCAAATACAACGGAAGTACTCGAGTACGTCATGAACCACAAACAAAGTCCCGGAAATCCCCAGAGCTCGAGTGACTTCATAACAAACCATTGAAGTCTTCCCGTATGATGCGCCAGCCTGCTCCTGCGTGTCCTACAAGGACTTTTGGGACCAGTGCCGGTCGTCCTCAATCCACTTCTCCTTGCGCTTCACCTTCTTCTGCCTCAGAACTTCCTGGTACTTCTCGGCCTGCGTCCACCTGCGCTTAAGCAGCTCGCCGTAGAACTTGGACTGCTCCTTCTTTTGGGTCTTGAGGTTGATGCCGTCAAAGTACCTCCTGCCTTAGAATTGGACCCTGTGCCTGTCCTTGTAGATCGGGTTGCAGTCGAAGGCCGTGTTCTCTGAAGCATTCCAGTCGAAGAAAACTTGCCGTGGTTGAGTCGCTCACTTCTTCTTGAGGATCCCCAGGTAGCGCTCCTTGATGGTCTCGAATAGAGTTCCATATAGGCTCCCTAGGGAGCCAGAGTTGCGCGTTCATCCCCGTAGCGCCGTCTTTCCTGCATAGCATGTTGATCCAACTCCTCACTTGACTGAATTCGGCAAATAGCGGCGCCCCACGTCCGAGGCGCGCGGCGCATTCAAAAGCAGGGGAACGTACGGCGGGGGGAGGGGGGGGGGCGCAACGTCTATTTTCCTGCACGGCAGTTGATCCGGCTCATCACGTGATCGGATCTCGGCGAATAGCGGCGCGGCGGCACGTGGAAAACAGGCACGCAACTCTGGCTCCCCTAGGGAGCCTATATAGGAACTCTAGCCTCGAACCGCTTCTCCTTTTCCTTCTCCTTGCGCGCCTGCACCTTGTCCCTGTTGTCCTCATCCTGATCCTCCGAGGAGCGTTCATTCTCCCGCTCCCGTTCCCGCTTCTCCCGGATCGCCTGCCTGTCCAGCATCCGGTCCGGAATGTCACCTGTGCTGCGCTTGGCATGCACGAAGAACTGTTGCCGCTTCTTCCTCTCCTCGTTCTCCTGCTTCGACCTCTCCTTGAACTCCTTGTCCTTGAGTGACGGTCTCTGCCCGTACGTCTTTCCTTGCCGTGCCCCTTCTCTCGGCCCTTTCTTTCTCAGCTGCGAGGCCGAGACCGTTTATTTTTTATTCTCGAGCGTTTCCCATGTTCTTTGCTCCGAGACCAGCGGCGCTTCTCGCGTTTCCGGCCGCGATCCAACGACCTCTTGGGCTCTGCCCAGTTCGCTTCGGATTGGGTCTGAACGCGGTTCTCGTCGTCCGAAGCCATTAGGTTTGTTCTGCGCCACTGCAACCGGACCGTCCAGTCCTTTAACTCTGCCACATGGTGCCGAACCTCTTCTTGAATACGATCGGTGGTCACCTTCGTTCCCTGGCGGACCAACATGATTCGTTAATGTGCCACCCTCAGTATCATCATTCGACACTCATTGGGAACCACCTGCTGTTTCCATTGCTTGCGTGATGACTTCTCGCACCTCCCGTAGAGAACGTTCTTACATAAGTCGAACTCAGATTCATGAACTGTTTCCTAGACCGACTTTTTCTCAACGGCCGCAAAGCACTTCGTCGTCATTTGTTCAGTCTTCTGGGCCGTTTCTAGCTTGGTGTGGTTTATCTTTGTGGGTTGTAGTGTTCTGACTGGTAGCTCGGAATTCGCCATCTTGCTGGTTGCTTTTTCCAGCACCCCCGCACATCCTCCATTTCTCTTCAAGACTTCACAGCCTTGCTCAACTTTTTCTCGCTCATGGCGAGTCCTTCGGCAGTCACGCTCTCTTCTGCCGTCCCCTTAGAGGAGACTTCCTCTTTGTTCTCTTCATACCTTGTTGGTTGTTTTCCGTGCCATTCCTCATTGGGATTATCGACCCTTCTCACTCCATCGACGTTTCCGAGTACCATATCATATAACGGATCCTCCATGCACTTGACCGTTATGCTAGCCGTACAATACGGAGTTTTAACTTGGATCTCAGCCTCAATTAGGTATATGATTGTCCTATCAATAAGAAAAACTGCGCTGGTAACGCCGGTTAGCTGATGATCTGAAACCAGATACCTCCTCACTACGACCGTGTTGCAACCACTGCCTCTTAGTACTGTTGCTGTTCGGTTCCCCACTTCACCTCTCACTACTGGCATATTTTGCACCAGAAACCGCGGAGCCGTCTTCATTGCCGCATTTACAATTGGTACTTTGTCCCCATTTTTCAGGGGGACACATTTCTGTTCTGATGTTTCTTTGTCAATATCCGTAATCATACAAGAAGCCTGGGGCGCCTTGCCGTTATTTCCTTCTGGCTTCCAGGTACACGTGTCTGACTTGTGCCCGGCCTTTCCACATCTCCAGCACACAAGGCTGCGTTTGTTCTTGGAACTAGTCCAGCAATCGGCCGCTCTGTGATCCGGCTTGTTGCGGAGAAACCAACGACCCGTTTCCTTGGTTTGAAGATGCGGTCGACCACCTTTTTTGTTCCGCGCTCCACCTTGTGTCCCACTTCCTTTTCTTTCAATTTAGCAAATCAAGTTTGTCCCTGCGCTTCTAGGAACTGATCAGCTGTTGAGGCCAAATTCTCAAAACAGTTGCAATTCCTCTCCTT
Source organism: Ixodes ricinus (assembly GCA_037355805.1). NCBI lineage: Eukaryota > Metazoa > Arthropoda > Arachnida > Ixodida > Ixodidae > Ixodes > Ixodes ricinus. Next base: position 5,532 of record JAZHYW010004054.1, read on the forward strand.
TAAGAACATAGCCAGTTTGATACTGCATCTTTTCAGGAACTGGTTGCCAACTATCAAGTCTCGCAGTCCTTCAAACGTTTTGGGGGTCTGGCCCGTCTCAATCCAGTGGTCGAAGTAGCCGAGGAGCCGAGCCGCAAATTGCTTCCCCATCTCTGCCTCTTCCGGCTTGCTCTCTCGGAACTTTTCGCGATATCCCTCAGTGGTGTTGCGAAACCTCTGCAAAAGGCTCAGCTTGACCTTTGCATAGTCAAGTGACTCTTCTGGGGTCATCCTGCCAACAACTTTGAGCGCCTCGCCGGTGAGACACAAACTTATAGACATCGCCCATTTCTCCCGGGGCCAGTTCTGGCTGCTCACAACTCGTTCGGAGCGTTGGATGTACGGATCCATGTCATCTCGTTTTTCGTTAAATGTTGGAATCAGTTTATGGGGACTTCGATATTTAGTTATCGCACATGAGCTTTCCCCACCGCCGGTATCCAGCGGATTGGTATCTCCCGATGTTCCGTTACTTCCTCGCAGCTGAAGACGCATTTCTAGAACTTCTTGTTCTCGACGAAATCTACGTAACTCAATCTCTGCTGTTTCTTGCGCCTCTTTCGCTGCCTCACGGTCATCTTCTCGCAACCTGACCCGTTCTTCTTTTTGCCTGGCACGTTCTTGATTGATTATGTTGCGCTCTTGCTGTACCCAGTCACGAAGTTCTACACCCGCATATCCCAGTTCTTTACCGAGTGCTATTAATTTTTCGGTATTCATAATCTGATTCTCCTACAGCACCGCCCCGGAATCCCACTCTCTAGAAGTTGTTAAGAAGACAGTGTCCTGTCGCGGACGCCAGATTGTGATGAAAAAAAGTGGAAATGAGGACTCGGGGTTTGAGAAGGGTGGGTGCAAACGAATATATATTATTTACCAATATATTAAAAAGAACAAAAAAGCATGGGAAGCACAGTGAGCTATATACAAGTCCACATAAAGTCAGTCAGAGAGGTTCCGCTTACAAGGCGCCGCCCGTTCTTGGGAATCGCCGTAGCCTTGAGCCTGGATGTTGATTCTTCAGTGCGATGACTCCGAGTAGGCGGCAGACCCCCAGCAAGCCTGGTTTCAGGCCCCACAGGCCTTTTGACGCTTGTCCGGGGCTTAGCTCGGTCGTCTGGTTCACCGGTGTCGCAATGTGTTCGTTCGCAGTTACTGCCTTCGGTCCTCTGGCGCGAGCGCATCCCTGCGCGCGCTCCCACCACCACTTCGTTTAAGTCCCGTTCATATCGTCACACCCATTCATTTACTTCCTGACTGAGTACCTCTAAGGACGTCAACAACAAGTAAGGAAAGGTGATGCTAAGGGTAAGTTAGTGACACTGAGGTGCGGTGTTCCCCAGGGATAAATTTTAGGACCTCTCCTTTTCAACATTTATGTTAAAGAAATTGGAAAGCTTCACTTTTCCTCGCGGATCTTTCAGTACGACGACGATCCCGCTTTGGTTTTATCTGGAAATGACGAATTCAATGCTACATCACCTTTTCAAAATGACGTACTCCACCTAATGGCGTTTTGCACTGGCCACCAAATATTTTACAGCGATGCAGGTTATAGGCCCGTAGCTCCCAAGTTTTCAGCAGCGCTCCAGGCGAGCAAAATAAATATTCGAAGTAAATAACCAAAATAAAGCGTTGACGAATGCGCGTGCCAATGCCATTTGTTTTAGGATTTTGCTTTAGAAGAGTTACTGCTGCAGACGCCTGCACGCGGGGCGCGTTGAACACTATTCCCTGCATTCTCCTTGATGCTTGGGGGGTTCGAGCAACGTTCGAGCCCCATCCCTGCCCGTTTCGATCTGGATGAGCATCGTACCGGCGTGCGGTCGTGTACCACTACTGCGTGGTGCACGTTAAAGAACCTCAGGCTAGCGGTTGTACTGCGCTGGCTAAATTGCTCATCTACAGCGAGTGACTCATCGCAAACTTTAAATGGCTGACCAACTACACGCTGTATAAATATCCCCACAACCCAATTTTTGGTGCTTGGGTAAAGTGAACTAGAAACGACTGAGTGGGGCAAGCTACAGTCTCCGCTCTTGTTTTCAGTTGCACCTGAAAATGTGTCGAAGCGAGCGACGACTACACCTCAAGGTCAAATTGGCAATAGAGTTCCTTAGGGACTATGATGCATTTTTATGATATTGACGTCAGAGGCAACGTCGATACACCACGCCATGACGTCACCGTTGACTACGACATTACGCGACGGCAAGCTGCTGTGGTAAGGCCGTCGTGACATCGCGTCGGGTCGAGGACGACGCTGTGTCGCGACGTCAAAGTCGCTGTTGTAACGAGGCCGTGACATCTCCGTCGCGTTCATGATGAAGCCATTACGCGATATTAAGTAGCGGTTGTAACGCGGTCGCGACACCGCATTCCGTTTAAGACGGCGACGTTACGGGGCATGAAGTCGCCGTTGTAACGCGGTCATGATGTGGCGCGGCGATGAGGACGACGATGACGTGGTCCTCGATGCCGACGTTGACCTCGACGTCCCACGCAACGCCTAACATCGCTATGACGCCAGGCTGACGTCGTACTGACGTCGTCGTCAACGTCAACGTCACAACGACGTCAGGACGAAACTTTGACGGCACGTAACGTCGTCGTCTTCGCGAACATCAACGTCAACGCGCCGTCACGACGAAGTCTTGAAGTCGTGTAACGTCGTCATCGACGACGATGCAGTCGACGTCATTATTTTGAAGTTGTGGGACGTCGCCGTGACGTCGAGTTGCGTCATGTCAACAACGACGTCGCCGACCTGGCACTAAGCGTCTTTATGACGTCACATTTACAAGGACGCCGTCATCTTGACGTCGGGTGACGTCGTCGTTGTCGTCGTCAACGTCAACGTTGACATCGACGTCGTTGTCAACGCAATATGGCGTCAGGACGCAGTCTTGATGTCGTGTAACGCACGTTGTCAACGCCGATGACGACGTTGACGTTAAGGCGCTGTCGTGACATCGCATGGCATTGTGACGACAAGGCAGGTCTCGGTGACGTCATGTATTGACGCGACGCCTGACGTCTAGGTTGTATAAAAATTCTAGCCCTGCGTCCTATTGTTTTTATGGCCTTGACATGTATGCCGGTCGAGCTTGGCGTTGGAACGCAACGCATTTTTGATAAAAAAACGGAGAATCCGAACCACTTCGCTCGTAACACCTAAGAGGGCGCTACAAGCGAAATGGCTTGGATTAGCCTTTTTTTCAACATGCGGAGTGTGCAGGAATAACACTCCGGTGGCCCCACTCGTTCTTTTGAGTACGCTCTAGCTTGGGTAGTTTAGCAATAGGTCTATCCAGTAGATTAGTTATCAATAGGCACCAATTTAAAAATCATTGAATCTCAGTTAGATAATAAAGGTTTCTAAAATATCTGCAGCTGTGCGACCCGCGTTTGCATGTTAGAGTTTACTAGAAGAAGGGACAGAGTGGGGCCACTGGAGTGCTATTTTGGTACCTGCGCATGAGAAAAACGGCTAATCCAAGATGATGATGATGATGATGTATGTAGCTGTCCCCTTTGGCAACGTTACTGGAGCAACCGATTGATCACGTGATGCGCGGCCCGCGGGCCGCCCGGCTGCAATGAGCATCCACACGGCGGACCAAAAGAGCAGACGACAGAGCGAACGGGCCGGTCTAACCCTCGACCTCACAGCTCCACCAAACGCATGCAGCGAGCTGCTTTGAGGCTATTTGTAAGGAGCCAAGATGAGGTTGAACGAAAGAGACGTTTGGCCGCGGTGGCCCTGGCGTTGACTATTGAGGACGAGGAGGACTTAAGTGAACCGAAAAGGGCATGCTGGATGAAGCCCTGGATGTGCAGGAAAGATCTTGGTCTGCATAGTCAACTCTTTTCGTCGCACAACAAAAGGTTCGTCTTCTTCGTCTTCAACAGTTGGCGGTCAACAGCCAGCTTGTTGCCAGACTTAGCGCTTCAATTATACTAAAAACGCCGCGGTCCGCCGCCAAGGTCCGGGCGAGAAAAGTCGCTTGGCATTTCTCAGAAGCGCGGGCCGCGGACCGCCGGCGGACCTCGAAAACCGGTGACGTAAGATCACGTGATGCGCGGCCCGCGGACCAAAGCAGCAATTTGGTCCGTCGTGTGGATACACTATAAAGGTGTATCCACACGACGGACCAAATTGCTGTTTTGGTCCGCGGGCCGCGCATCACGTGATCTTACGTCACCGGTTTTCGAGGTCCGCCGGCGGTCCGCGGCCCGCGCTTCTGAGAAATGCCAAGCGACTTTTCTCGCCCGGACCTTGGCGGCGGACCGCGGCGTTTTTAGTATAATTGAAGCGCTAAGTCTGGCAACAAGCTGGCTGTTGACCGCCAACTGTTGAAGACGAAGAAGACGAACCTTTTGTTGTGCGACGAAAAGAGTTGACTATGCAGACCAAGATCTTTCCTGCACATCCAGGGCTTCATCCAGCATGCCCTTTCGGTTCACTTAAGTCCTCCTCGTCCTCAATAGTCAACGCCAGGGCCACCGCGGCCAAACGTCTCTTTCGTTCAACCTCATCTTGGCTCCTTACAAATAGCCTCAAGCAGCTCGCTGCATGCGTTTGGTGGAGCTGTGAGGTCGAGGTTAGACCGGCCCGTTCGCTCTGTCGTCTGCTCTTTTGGTCCGCCGTGTGGATGCTCATTGCAGCCGGGCGGCCCGCGGGCCGCGCATCACGTGATCAATCGGTCCGCGGCCCGGTCCGTCGTGTGGATACACCTTTAGCAGCTCCCTATCGTCGCCTGCAGATGTGAGTGGCCTTGGTGGTGGTCACGAGAACAAGCGGCGCTGCAGTCGGATCTTGCTTCCCTGTCTCGCGCGCCGTCTACTACCACCGCGTTGAGAGCTTCCTTTTCTTTTTCTTTACTTCCTTTTTTGTATTTACATGTGCATAATAGCAAAAAAAAAAGTTGATGAAAATGAAGTGTAATACACCACAGAGATCAGAGTTAGCGTATTAAGAGTGTTCTTTCTTTGAGTGTTTGAAATTTATTTTTGTGTGCGTCTGTTTCCTTGCGCTGTGAATTGTTAGTATGAATCAACAACTCGCCCAAGCTCAAGTATTGCTATTTAAACTTGGCGGGCTAGACAATCTGGAAGCAAGGCTCGACTGCAGCGCTGCTAGTTCTCATGACCGCCACTGAGCCCACGTCGCAGGCGGAGCTGTGAAACTAAGCTTGCTCCAGTAGCGTTGCCCTTTGGTACGGGGGTCACGTACTAAACGTGTCTAAGCCGGTGGGCTTCTTTGTGTAGCCCGTCACATTATTTTCTTCTTTCCACCAATTTTCCAGCCGTTGTTCTGTTCTTCGGACCACCATTCTCTCCGCGGGTGTGCTACGGAGTCGGCCGCCGCTGGAAATCCCAGTGCTTCCGCTACCCGAATGAAAAATCCATGAATGTAACCCTGTTTTGCAGTCAATGTTTTCTAGTGGACCGCTGACTCTGCCTGACTGTATCGTCAAGCGTGTCTGATTGGCCAACAAGTTACTCTGACCGACAGTCAAACTTCAGTTAGTCTCCGCTTGTCGCCTTTCTGGTGGTTTCCTGGCGGCAGTCGGCCGCCGCGAAATGCCGTCAAGGTTTCTTGGTGGCGATTCTGATTGTACATCGATTGTCTCTGACTGTACGTCAAAAAGCTTTGACGGGCAGACAGACGTACATCAAAGGACGTAAAGTTCGTTAGAATACCACTATTTCGTCAAATCTATGAATACGAAAAATAAACTATGCACGAGAAAACGATTTCGGGATGTGAACCCATAAAACCGCTGATGTTAGAGATATAACGAGCAGGGCACCCGACAAACCCTGATCAAAAGCCCGCCGAAACGCCGAACACTCCACTTTCTACTTTCGCTTCGCCCATAGAGGCTTCGCCGAGCTTCCATGAACGATCGCTCTCGACTCGTTTTGTTTGCCCGCTTGCTCCAACCTGTCGATCCTGCCCGGGCTCTACAATGTCTTATGTTTTAGTAGAATTTCTCCTCAACAAGACCCAGTCTGTCGTGAGTTCCGACTATGCAAGGAACTTTAGCGGTGTAGTTGAAGACGACAAGGTGTACCAGGTCTACTGGGCCGGAGACGCGCGAACAAAGGAAGGGTTCTACGACGCGAAAGTACTCTACATGGCAGGTGAGACGAACTGAAGTACGGCGATTGATGTACGAGTGCTTTGCATAACATGCTGAAGGCTTAACTGCATATGGAGCCGAAGCATTCTTTAGAGCGATGCACTCATTGTCGGAACCTCGCGCTGCAATACTGAAATGCTCTTGACTCGTTCCGAGAGGTTTAGGGCTAGAAAGTTTATACCTTTCTATCTGGTGTGGGCTATTGGCCTTACTGCTGTGCCGCAGCTCATTATTATTGTTTCATGAAGACCGCAGAGAGAAAGCATCCGCGAGCGTAGTTCAGATATGTCTGCTGCTCGCGTTCGTCCGTGGAAGCCAGGGCTGTCTGTCGTAGCATGCATGCTTGCTCTCCAGCTTCAACGGAGTAGCATACGTTTTGTGAATTAAAGTGCATATGGTCGTCCCGAGAAGTTCAGACATTGAGGGCGTTTCCTGAACGTAGTGTCTAGGAGTACCGTCCGACGGCACTCTTGCAGAGCGTTCAGTGCCGTCCGACGGTACTCTACTCACGCGTTCAAGTGCCGCCCGAAAGTCTCGTATAAACCGAGGTCTCAAAACGAGTTTTTTGAAGCTGCAGTGTAGCTTAGTGGCAAGACGTCTGCCTCATGGGGACTTCGTTTCCGGAGTTGCATGGGGAACAGCGGGGCTTGGTTTGCCGGTTGGGTGCCGCGAAGCGGCGTGCACGACGGGGCCAAATAGGTCAATAGTTTTGTAATTAGCAGCCGCATACTGTCGCCGCGAAGCGGCGTCTACGCAGGGGGGGGTGTTAACGAGCTCCCCAGTGATACACGCGCCGTCCGACTCTCTTTCGGACGGCCCTTGTAGGCGCGAGTGGAGTGCCGTTCGATGGCACTGTAGACACAGCCTTCTTTGAAACATGCTTAGGGTGCACGTGGGCCCGTTTGTAAACGAATGTCCCTTTTACCTAAAAAACGAAAATTATCAAAAGTGAAAAAAAATAAGGACGGGTACACACTTTTCCTGATTTTTGATGTCATGAATCACATTCATTTTAAGGACTTGTGAACCGTTTCATAGCTATGCAAGATGGCCACCTCGGCTTGTGAACCGTTTCATAGCCATCCAAGATTGTCACCTCGGAATGGGAGCTTTTATATAAATGCTGCCCTTGCTGATGAAATTCCCTTGGCAGTGACCGTTATCTGATGGACCATCAGGGCACGTTCCACCAGGGCTGCTGACTGGCAGTCAGTGTCCCAAATTACGTATCTTGATAGAATTTTCAATAGGGTAGTGATGGCGCTTGTGCAGGCTGTGGAGCTGTAGTGGTTGTGGCTCTATCGCCTCCGTGCACACTCGCCGGTGGCGTCGCCTGCCGTCCACTGTCGTAGCTGGATGCTTGGTCGGCTTGGGTGTCGGCTAGCTCCCATTTTGGCGTCAGGGCCGGGCAGCGGAGGACCAGGTGTTCGATTGTTTCTGCTTCTTGATCGCAGAGCCTACACTGTATGGTCATTATCGTCGGGTCGAACCGCTGTCGACATGCCAGTGTCCGCAGCGCTCCTGCTCGCGCCTTAAACAGGAGGCGGCTGCCCAGACTGCTGTTATAGAAGTCCTCAGCTCTGATAATATGGTTGTGGGCCCTGTATACGCCTAGCGTCGACTTCTTTCCTGTCTCCTCCATCCAGTGTGCCGTGTGCGTATTTCTTACACGCCTTCTCACCTCCCTTGCCCACTTACCTTCCGAGTCTGCCTGTACTGGGTCGGTGAAAAAGCCGTTGTTCTTACGGAGTTGGTAGGTGCGCTTCACCCACCGTGTTTGTAGGCATCGGAGACTCAAATAGTCAAATATTCGTCTGGCTCATCGACTTTTACCCATGTGTAGGAGCCGTCCTCGATAGCTAAGCTTGCTGGCTGCCTCCCTTGCCTCGAACGTCGACCACCACACATCTCCCTGAATCGCCTTAATCGGCACTTGTTCGTGGCAACTGAGTGCCTGGCGGCCGACATCCCTCTGCCTGCGCTCTAACCAGGCTCGTGTGTCAGCCGTGACACAAACTATTTCATTGGCGAACGTAATTCCAGGCACATGCACAGCCTTCCATAGTTCCTTCTGCCTTCATCATCAAGTATCTATTGCCACTTCACAGGATTCGCCGACGAAAGATGTTTTGCCCTCTCTGTGCAGTCTGTCGAATATGTGCTTGATATTTGTCACAAGCCACAAGTACAAGCCACTTCGCTCGTAGCGCCCTCTCGGTCACTACGAGCGAAGTGGTTCGAATTAGTCACTTTTTATGAAAAATCCGTTTCGTTCCAACGTTAAGCTCAACCGGCACACTGGTCAAGGTCATAGAAACGATAGTACGGCGGACTATATTTTTTATGCAGCCTAGACGTCATGCACCGCGATCTGACTTGTCGTCACAACGCCATGCGACATCAGGACGACGCCTTGACGTCAACGTCGTCATCGACGTTGACAACGTGCGTTACACGACATCAAGACTGCGTTCTGACGTCATATTGCGTTGACAACGACGACGATGTCAAAGTTGACGTTGATGACGACGACGACAACGTCACGGGACGTCAAGATGACGGCGTCCTTGTCAATGCAAGGTCATAAGGACGCTTTGTGTCAGTTCGTTGACGTCGTTGTCGACATGACGCAACTCGACGTCTCGAAGACGTCCCGACAGCTTCACGACGTCGACGTCATTGTCGACGACGTTACACGACGTCAAAATTTCGTTGTGACTGCGCGTCGACGTTGATGCTGGCGAAGGCCATGACGTTACACGCCGTCAAGGCTTTGTCGTGACGTTTACGTTCACGATGTCAGGACGACGTTAACGTGACGTCATAGCGATGTTTGACGTTGCGTTGAGCGTCGACGTCAACGTCGGCATCGACGACCACGTCCACGTCGTCCTCAATGTGACGCGCGACGTCATTACCGCGTCACAACGGCGACTTGATGTCGCGTAACGGCGTCGTCCTCAGCGCGACGTCACGACCGCGTTACAACGGAAACTTGATGTCGCGAAACGGCGTCGTCCTCGGCGTGGTGCGATGTCACGACGGCCTTACGGCAGCATCTTGGCGTCCCGTAACGTCGTCGACGATGACGTCGTGGCGTCGTCGTGTCGTGGTGCTTTGACGTTACCTCTGACGTCAAAATAAAAAAATACAATATAGCCCTAAGGGGCTATTGTTTAATTGTTTATTATGAGGTGTCGGGAAAGGGGAAACCAGGAGATGTCTGGGCCTCAATTAATGGGCAAGTCGCTAGCTGGTTGTTGGGGAAAAAGGATGGAGAGAGGTAAGATGAAAATTATCCAACTTACCCATATATTACCCATATGACCTTGACCTGTGCCGTTGCTTGATCGCACCGAAGGTGGCGCTGCGATCAAAGTGGCTTGGTTCCACCTACGGTGGAAGAAATACATTTAAGTGTTGACTCTATCCGACGCGGCGACCCCATGATGTTCGGCGCACCGACCGCGCTTCACTCGTACGGGGATAGATGGCGCCCAAATATAGAGGGGCCTTGAATTCCTGTATATGCTCCCTACGGGAGCCAGAGCAGCGCGTTCATCCCCGTAGCGCCGTCTTTCCTGCACAGCATGTTGATCCAGCTCCTCACGTGACTGAATTCGGCGAATAGCGGCGCCGCGCGTTTGAGGCGCACAGCGCGCTCAAAAGCAGGGGTATGTACGGCGGGGCGCGTGCAACATATACTTTCCTGCACGGCACTCGATCCGGCTCCTCACATGATCGGATCTCGGCGAAGAGCGGCGCGGCGGCACGTGGAAAACAGACGCGCAACTCTGGCTCCCGTAGGGAGCCTATAAAGGAACACTAGAGGGGCTTGTGAAGGCTTGCATCAAGGGCTTGTGAAGGAAATTATGCATTCTTTACTCGTTCCCTGTGTACTGTGTGGTGAAATGATAGATTTATGCTGGCACATTGGCACTGATTGTCTTTTCCCACTTGCGGTTGCTGTTTTTTAAACGTGAACATTCCGATAATGACTCTATGTGACAAAAATACTCGTATAAATATAAAACTTCCAGACACAATCTACTGGGATTTCAATAATCTAGATTTATTTAAAATAATTCCGTTAAACAACTGGGTCGTGCTCGCATGTTTTGTCCGTCAGCATGTTTGGTAACAGTTCCGTAAATTGTTTAAACACGTTGCGTGGCTTTATGGGAGGTCGGGGAATTTTTTCCACACTGCTCCTGCCTTGTTATGAAAAAAAAATTCTAATAATGCTACATAGTGGGGCCAAAATAATTCTTTACATGCGCAGAAACGTATTAGCGTTACAAATGGTTTATATATACGATGCCAACTGGTAGTGTGGTATATACAAACCATGTGAGCAGAAAACATTTTTATTTATGACGACATAGTGACTGATATGATGACACAGTGACTGAAAGTGAAACAGTAGTAGCAGTTATGTGAAATAAATCACTTTTCATCTATACACTCAAAGTATGGTCTTACAGGTGAAAAAATATCTGACAAATATTTTTGCTTTAAATGTATAAAAAACCTGAATTCACTGCATACTACCAAAGAACGCCATTTCCAACATCCTGTGCTTCTCGCCCACGCGCTTAAACTAAGACGCGAACTGCTTTGCTGATTTCTTCTTTTCTTGAGCTTGTTTGCTCATATTCATGGTAACATGCTTGCAGTGTTGTCGCATTCACATGCTGATGTAGTAGTGGAGCAACTGGGCAATTGTTTCTTTTTTGTGTTCAGCGCATGAAAACGTTATTGTGCATCTGTCAAGAACACTGTCGATTGTGTCCCAGTACACAGTCTGGTGGCACAAACATGATCACTAGGTAGTAACTTGCGATCGGCCCTCGGAATTTCACGACGCCACTGCGTCGTGAAAGGCGTCGTGAAATGGAGCTTTAAATGGAGCTTTAAACAAGGACACTCGCTCTGCACAGTTATGGTACCCCGAATTGCAGTTGGGAACGAACCACGTTTTCTCCATCCTTATAGCATAAATTCTTCTTCGGGTTAAGGCTCAACTTCGTGCACGATGGTGGCACCAGTGATCGACACAGCACCAAAGCAAAACAAGAGGCCAGCCACTGGCCGCACACCACCACCACACCACACACCACACCACCACTCCGCGAAAAAGGCGAGCACGCTACGCCGCCGGCACCGTGGCCGCCGAGGAGGGACCTCATACCCACGGTGCTCATAGCTCAGCGGCCTCCGCTGAGGCGAGAAACTAACTACTTCTCGTTCGAGGCTCGCTTCGAACACGATCTGGTCGCTCGCTCCCCGTGAGAAGAGCGGCCAGAGTCACCACCTAAATGTATTTCTTCCACCGTGGTTCCACCTGATCGCTTTTCACATTTTGAGGTGCAACTGAAAGCATGAGCGGAGCCCATAGCTCGTCCCATTCGTACCTTCTAGTACACTCTAGCCATGTCTACGCTCGCACTGCCCTCTCTTTGTCGTCGTTTCCTTTTCTTCCACCACGTTTCCTTTCCTTTCGCTCTCTCGGGATGGCGGTCCCATTGCACGTGTCTACTTTTCGCCAGGTGGCGGTCAAAACAATCATGGGTCAGAGCCGTATATTAGGAGAGTTTGGCCATTCATTGGTATCAATAGGGCGAAAATCTATTGGCCGGAAAGTTGATTGACAGGCCGCTCGTGACCAATCACAAGCCGCAAAACCTCCCCAAGCGGTGGTCGTGAGCTTCAAATGTAAAGCAATGTTCGGTAATTTCATTTTAGCGTCGCTAGAGTTAAAAAAGTTAACGCCTGGTGACTGAAAACTTGGTGCATTTGAGCTCTTCGTCATAGCCTTCTTTAATGGTAGAATAAACGAATGTGCATTCGAAACCCTGCCAACCAAATCGATCACGCGGACACGTGCGTTTAAATAATGTAAACAAAAGTTTGTGTAGCCGCGGGAGTTGCGGTCTTGTCTGCAAAATGGGTAATAGTTGTGCGTTGAAGTGCCGGAACAGAGCTTCGAGGGGAATTCGCTTGTTCAAGCTGCCGAAATCTCCGAGGAGACGGGAACTGTGGCTTTTAAGAATCAAGCCTGGCGCGGGGTGGAAACCTCCCGGCAGGACGTACCTTTGCGAGGTGAGGTATTGTTCATTGTTAATGTTGTGACGCGAGCACGGTGGACGCGAGTGCACTGTGACAAAACCGTGTATTTTGTGATCTATTCTCTATTGCCGTGGAAGCGTCTTGTGTGCTTTCGCTTCACCGCAGAAAGACGAGTGGTTCAGGCCTGTGGCGTCGTGCGATGATGGATTTGTAAGATCGCGTATTTTGAAAGCGTGAGCCTCTCGTCAGCGGAATAACTGTACTGCGACTTGAGCGGCTGAATACACAGTTTTGACGTCTACCGAAACATTATTCGCTGCAGGACCCCTTCGAGCCCTCCCAGTTCCAGACGAGGTGCTCTGACGGCTGGAGGAGACTGAAAGCCACAGCTGTTCCAAGCTTGTTTTTACTTCCTGAAAGTCAAGTGAGTGCGTGTAACGAGGGTAAGTGAGATTTTTGTTCCTTTGGTATTTACCTAGATTATGAAAGTGAATTAAAAGCAATAATTTATCTTGTGTTAAGATGTTTTTACTGATATGATTTGAAAGAGGCACAGGTGACCTATAATATTGTGGACTTGGTATGCTGTTGACATCTCTGTTCCATGATGATGCCAGAGACCTTTTTTTAATTCGGCGTGGTCCTTGTGCAAGAGTGCATGAGACACCATCAGTCAGTGTTGCAGCCTGACACGGCACAAAACCCCGCCTCATGAAAATGCAAGTCAAAATCCAATAACTCGTATTCTGTTGCTTCTGTTAAGTTAATGCATGAGGCATTCGTCACTCTCAGCTGCCTTGTATTGTAGTGACAGCCTCACCAGCTAGGTATCCGTCATGGTTCTTGCATGGCTTGGAGTGATCTCGTGAGGTGGGCAACACCCAAAGGACCATTCGCAGAATTAGTGGTTTGAGAGTACATGGCTAGAAGACGAGAGGGATCCCCTGGCCGCAGGCACGTCCACTGCGTCCCGTTGGCTTATTGTGTCGCAGTGACCTAAATAGAGCTCCCCAAAACCACTTTTGTCCCCCTTGAGGATTATCTTTCACCCCGAGGTAAATACAAAGAAGCCTTCTTCCCTCTCCGCTCGGCCAGCACGAAGAGAGAAAGGGCGACAAATCCATTTATTCTCGAACCCATATTTCTGCAAAATGTGGATTCTCGTACCATGTTTACAGCAACCAGCGGCCAGGGCCACTCTAGGGTGCCTACATGTTTCCGCCGCTCCGCTGTTTAGGGTGGCGACAACGTTTGTAATACCTGTTGCCGACAAACCAGTGTTGCCTACCTCGTTACCATGGCAACCTCGGCTATTTTCGTCCACCATTTTGTCACACTCGCCGGTCGTGCCGCTAATCCTCGTTAGGGCTAACCCGGCTAGGGAGCGCCCAGCGCTCTCATTCCGACGGCGAGGTTTCGGCGTGCGATGCCGGTCTGTTGCGTTCCAGCTTGTCGCGGGAACTCGCGTTTCGACAAAAGCAACGCAGACTTCCTGCTCGTAACTTCAAAATAGGAAATACCTGAATAAAGAGAGCTACAGCCACCACGACCGCCATCCCGCTATCCCGCTGAGCCTCCGACTCCTCGTATGAACGGAAACGGATGTGGCCTCACAGTGTTGCCGGGCTCTCTAGACTACAGAAACTCAACGTTGTTTACGTTGAGCGAAATAAGAAGTGGGAAAAAATGGCGGTGGGAGAGGGTCTGGGAAAGGGTAACAAGAAGTTGGCGCCACCCTAAAGCGGAGCGGAAACATGTAGGCACCCTAGGCCACTCCAGAGGTCCTGGCCGCTGGTAAAGAATAAAACTTCAATTCGAGCTCTAATCTTTGTCAGTGATGAAAACTCATAATAGAGAGCATAATTTCATTAAAAAGACTGGAAGTTATTTACCACTAACAATTTAGAAAAATATATTTTCAGGGCTTGCTTCGTAAGTCATAAGTGAGTATCTAAACCAGTGGTTGTGACATTGAATGCCACGTCGTGTTTTTGTTATACTAAACAAGGTGAGGTTTGTAGCTCCTCTGCAACTAGTACCTTTACCAATTCACACCAGAGATATTCTAACTTTTTAATAGCAATGAACTCTGCCCGTGACTTCAAAACTATTCAAAAGCTGACAAACAAAGACAGTAGGAAACAGCCGACCCGTGCTTGTGCTTGGGGCAAACTGAAAAAAAGTCGGCGCCTGTTTATCTGACTGCGGAAAAAGTTTTCCTCCAAGAGAACCCTATATGCAGGCGTTAGAAGTTCTGAGAATCCACTTTGAAATCCCAAGATTCCAGCATGAGTGACAGTAATAATTTGAATAAACTGCACTTTTCTTCTATTCTAGGCATCCGTTTCGAGCCTGGGGTGCTGGGGAAAGTATTTCAGCTTCTCGAGAAAAAAGTGGCGCACCTCAAGCCGCAGGAGCGCAAATGCGTACTGTTCGTTGATGAGATGGCCATTGTACAAAAGTTCGAGTACGATCCCAGCACCAGCTCCATACGAGGTCACGTGACAATGCGTGTGCCAGGAGCACCGCCCGCCAAGCCATTGTCCACCGAGCACGCCGGACCTCCGTCTGCTGAGACACCTTCTGCCAAGCCACCAGCCGCCACCCCTGCTCTGGTGTACATGGTTGCTGGGGTGTCTTCACAGTGGAAGCAAGTCGTGTGCTACCAGTACACCGGTAACTCCCATGCTCTTTATTCATTTTTATCTCTCAGTGTACAAATAATGTAATATTTACCACATGATACACTTACTTTTGCTCTCTCTCTTTGCTTACGACAATGATGGTGCTAAGTCGTATGAGGGAAACATTATGAACATGGAAGTGCAGGCTCAACAGAAAGATGTTGAAACTCTTCAGAACACTACGAAGGAATGGTGACAGGAGGTTTTTGTCTAATCCACTTTGATCTAATCCAATCTAATTGATCTAACCCACTTTCTTTGGAACGAAAAAATCACTTTCTTATCGGATCACACTGGGATTTATACAGAGGTGCGGCGAAGTGGTGGATGTTGTTGGTGAAAATATCAATGGATGAACTTACAGCAGGAAAAAAAGCTGTTTCTGGCAGGGTGCTCGCCTGCTTGGGGATGCTGTAAACAGATAACATGGCCTGGCACACGAAAAGGTGTTGCACGGCACCTCGACTGATCAGGTCCCATACCACAAATAGGGATCGCATACCAGAGGATACCACAGTTCAGAAACCATTCATTACAGAGGTCGCTGCGAAATGCTTTCGGAAGACTGTCTACTAGAGCCCATTTCGGCATTCACGGAACCTTGGCGAATCCTTGACACTTCTAGCATCTATTGGCAGCACCTACAAGTAGGCAAGCACTGTCTGCTGATGGCCGTCGTAAATTTCAAAAAACAGGTTTTAAATGCAAAGCATTCCTTGGTGAAACCGCCCCCTCGCATATTGACAGCTAAACAGTCGGTTTAGTTTCTTCTGAATGTCCACAGTCTGAAAATTGATCTGTGACGTTACAGAGCGGCTACCAACATCGCGGAGTGGCCGCTGATGCCACAAGCCAATCCACTACGAAGGGGCGGGGTATATCTCTTCTCCACGCGCCGCAAAAAAATGCGCGAGAGAAAAGTAAAGAAATTACATCCTAAGCTATAAATAATATTGGTCTAAAAATTGTTTTTGTTGGAAATTTATTTGTTCTTTTTGTGTCCTGTGCAGGCTATTTCAAAAGCTACTTAAAGGGATACTACGACGAAATTTCGGCGCTCATTTTTGGTCTATATGTGCTCAAAAGAGCAGTATCACATGAAACATACCAATATCTTGTTAAAAAGTCTCGAAAAGGAATTTTAAAACGAATTAAACGATTAGCTGTAGCGTATCCGTGACTATGCGGTTCCCGCGCCATCGGAAGTGATAACCACCCTCGCCATCAGAGGTGATAACCGCTCGCCCGCAGTGCCGGCGCACTTCACTTGCTTCTAGTCGTTTCTTCAGCATGGATCGGCAGCTAAGCAGCTGCCCGGTCACCAGCAAGCAATAAAGCGTTTACGTAAGGTGTACGCGCCTCGTCTTGTTACGTTCGTCAGACGCGACATAGTTGGCGACGAGGATGGGATTCTGCTGGATTGCCGTCGGAACCGAACTCCAGCAGCGACAAGAATTCACTCCCTGACGAACGTCCTGCCGAAGAAGACCACGCTCGAGTCGTCGGTACGGAAGAGCAAGAACAACGCCCACCATGGCTCAGCAGCTAGGGCAAGTAGAACATTTTGAGAACTCTTCCGGGGACTGGTCAAGTTACGAAGAGCGCGTACAAGCTTTCCTTCGTGCGAATAATGTGCCAGAGGAGCTGAAGGTCGACACTTTTATAACTTTGCTAGGACCGAAGACTTACACCCTACTCAAGTCATTAACGTCTCCTGAGTCTCCGTCCTCGAAGTCTTTCGAAGAACTGCTACAGTTGCTTCGTAACCACCTGTCGCCAAAGCTATCCATTATCGGGGAAAGGGCCAAGTTTCACCGCCGCTCACAACAAGAGCATGAAACAATTACGCAGTATGTTGCTGAACTGCGGACACTAGCACAAACGTGTGAGTTTGGCGCTTTTCTTGACGAGGCCTTGAGAGACCGTTTCGTTTGCGGTTTGCTTCGGGTAGACATTCAACGTCACTTGTTCGCAGAGGACAAGTGTTTGACATTCCAGCGAGCAGTCGACCGCGCCTTAGCCTTTGAGGCCGCGCTCCAGAACGCCTCAGTGACGCACTCGAAGTCTTCGACAGAGTTCGATGTACACAAGGTACATTCTGCTAACAAAAAGACGTCATCTACGTGTTTCCGGTGTGGGTCTTCGAAGCATGAAGCGAGTTCGTGTCGACACGCAAACGCGACATGTTTTTGCTGTAACAAGAAAGGACATATTCAGCGTGCTTGCCGGAGTCGACAGCCGAAGAAAACGTCGAGTAAGTCGAGGTCAGAAGTAAGGACTCTTGCCTTGCCTCAAAGGGAACTCCAGAGCGTAAAAACGTCAGAAGTAACAAGAGAAGAGCCCATCATGGTAGAAGTCACAGTTGAAGGAATTCCGTTAAAGATGGAGCTTGACACAGGTGCAGCCGTATCGGTGATATCTGCGGGACAGTTTCGTTCACTTTTTCCTAGTATTCGTCTGCGCAGAACCAGTCTCACGTTGCGGACTTACACCAATGAAGCCGTCAAGCCCTGCGGAGTTGCCTTCGTAGCTGTTCAGCACAACGCCCAGTGCCAGCGCCTGCCGCTCTACGTGCTTCGCCAGGACGGTCCACCCCTGCTCGGACGCAACTGGCTTCAGCAGATAAGGCTCGATTGGACGCAAGTTCAGGGCCTTCGTCATCTGCAGCACCAGAACACCGGCAGTGTGGAACAACTTCCTGAGCTCCAGGCTCTGCTGAACCGCTACCAAGACGTGTTTAAGGACGAACTGGGAACAGTCCAAGGTGAGAAAGCGAAGCTTTTCTTTAAAGACCACCAACATCCAAAGTTTTGCAAGGCTAGAAACGTGCCTCTTGCTCTGAAGGCAGCCATCGAAGAAGAGTTATCTAAGCTTGTAGGGCTCGGAATACTTTCGCCGGTTGCTACAAGTCAGTACGCGACGCCAGTGGTACCTGTAATCAAGCGAGACGGGTCAATCAGACTCTGCGGAGATTACAAGGTTACCCTGAACCCAATACTGGACATCGAAAGGTATCCGCTGCCCAAAGCTGACGAGTTGTTTTCGGCACTTGCTGGAGGACAACATTTTTCTAAGATCGACCTAAACAGAGCGTACCAGCAGGTCGAAATGGACGAAGAATCAAGACAATACCTTACGTTGAACACGCACAAGGGACTTTTTCTGGTAAACCGTCTTCCGTTTGGCATTGCGTCAGCGCCCGCAATGTTCCAGCGCATAATGGATAATGTGCTAAAAGGCCTAAATTCTGTCACCTGTTACATCGATGACATCTTGATAACCGGTCGCACGAAAGAAGAGCACCTTCGTAACCTGGAAGCTGTTTTGAAAAGGCTGTCCGAACGAGGAATTCGTGTGAAGCCGTCAAAGTGCGATTTCTTTCGTGATCAACTGCAGTATTTGGGCCATGTCATCACTAAAGACGGTATTCACCCGACGGATGATAAGCTCGCCGCGATAGCGAACGCGCCAGCGCCTGCTGACAAGCAGCAGCTACAGGCGCTTCTTGGGCTTATCAATTATTATGGAAAGTTTGTTCCGAACTTGTCGTCGGTGCTGTTTCCTTTGAACAGGCTCTTGCGAAAAGATGCAGCGTGGATCTGGGACGCTTCTTGCGATACCGCTTTTCGTCAAATCAAGAAACTGCTGTCGTCAGGACCCATTTTGGCTCACTACGACCCCAGCCTACCCTTGCAACTGTCCTGTGACGCTTCTGCTTACGGGGTAGGTGCCGTTTTGTCGCACGTTTTTCATGACGGGCAGACTCACCCCGTAGCCTATGCTTCACGTTCGCTCACTAAGGCTGAGCAAGGGTACAGCCAGTTAGAAAAAGAGGCTTTGGCGCTTGTTTTTGGTGTGAAAAAGTTTCATTACTTTGTCTATGCGCGTCCTTTCGTTTTGCTTACAGATCATAAGCCACTAGAGACCATTTTTGGTCCAAAGACAGGCATCCCGACAATCGCTGCCGCGAGGCTTCAGCGCTGGGCAGTCACATTGTCTGCGTACTCGTTTTCCTTGAAGTTTCGCCCTTCGGCGCAAAATGCTGACGCTGATTGCTTATCACGTCTGCCACTCAAGCAGGCGGGCCCGGACGAGTCCGAGGAAACATTTTACAGTTTACGATTTGACACTTTGCCTGTCAGCAGTAAGCAAATCGCTCAAGAAACTGCACGGGATCCACTTCTTCGCAAAGTGACTCAGTACATCTTGTCTGGTTGGCCGCACCGTGTTTCTGACGAGATCAAGCCATTCTTTTATCGGAAGCTCGAACTGTCGTTGTATCGTGGCTGCATCATGCTAGGAATGCGTGTTGTCGTGCCGAGCAAGTTTCAACGATTTCTTCTGGATGAATTGCATCAAGGACATCCAGGTGTGGTGCGAACCAAGGAACTAGCAAGAAGCTATGTGTGGTGGCCAACCATAGATCAGGACATAGAACGTTGCGTTGCGTCGTGTAACGCGTGCATGGACACGCGCAACCTGCCAGTGAAAGCTCCACTTCACCCGTGGGCTTGGCCCACGCGCCCATGGCAACGTGTGCATGTGGATTTTGCAGGCCCAAAGAACGGACTATGGTACTTAGTTGTGGTCGACGCACATTCAAAGTGGCCAGAAGTTTTTCCTATGAAGACGACCAATGCTCAGGCCACAATTGCTTGTCTTCACGATGTCTTTTGTAGATTCGGGTTTCCCGAAACCCTCGTGTCTGACAACGGCACGCAATTCACATCTACGGAGTTTCAATCCTACATGCAGGAGATCGGGACAAGGCATGTGCGAACCGCACCGTACCATCCGAGCAGCAACGGCCTGGCGGAACGCTTTGTCCAGACTTTGAAGGCTGCGCTGCGCAAGACCCGCCAGCGCCCATTGCCGTCTGAGCTCTCGGACTTCCTGCTTGCGTACCGCAACACGCCGCACGCATCTACAGGAGAGGCCCCGTCAGTTTTGCTCCTGGGGAGGCGACTTCGGACCAGGCTGGACTTGGTGAGACCCTCTGTTGAAGAGCGGGTTTCACAGCGCCAGTTCCAGCAGTCTACACGCCGTGCCAGCCGCGAGTACGTCTTTGCGGAAGGTGACCTCGTCCGAGTCAGGAACTTCCGTCCTGGACCTAAGTGGCTGAGCGCGACAGTGCTTGCCCGTACGGGTCCCGTGTCCTATCGGTTAAGTGTTGTGACGCCGCGTGGTGTTTGTGAATGGGTGCGACATCGAAACCACATCGTCCGCGCTCCAGACACCGACAGCACCGCATTGACTGTACTTCCAGACTTTGATGGTTCACCCGAACTTCCGGCGCAAGGACCATCTACTCCAGCGTCAACAGCCAGCGCCAGTGTTACTGAGCAGATGCCGGCACAGACCAACGGCTCGGGCACCGCTACAAGATCGCGCTACCCACAAAGACACCGTCAGCCGCCTGAACGATACGTGCCGTGACTCTTGCAGTGTCGTGACTCTAATTAAGTGCAGAGGGGTGTAGCGTATCCGTGACTATGCGGTTCCCGCGCCATCGGAAGTGATAACCACCCTCGCCATCAGAGGTGATAACCGCTCGCCCGCAGTGCCGGCGCACTTCACTTGCTTCTAGTCGTTTCTTCAGCATGGATCGGCAGCTAAGCAGCTGCCCGGTCACCAGCAAGCAATAAAGCGTTTACGTAAGGTGTACGCGCCTCGTCTCGTTACGTTCGTCAGACGCGACATTAGCAAAGAGCACCTGGTGGATGTCGCTAACGCCTCGTTTTTAATGCTCGTCTAGGAACCTTGACAGCTAGTGACGGAGGTCGTCTCGCCTCCGGCCACGATGAGAGAAGGGGGAAGGAGGAACTCCCCTCTTCCCGAGAATCCCTTTTGTGTGTCGCAGAAGTCGCTATTGTCCCCCTACAAGATTATAGAAAAATAACCCGTCACTCAAAATTCGTACAAAAGCAGCCGCTTCGGTGGCTGGAACGACTAGGCCATCCTCTTGACGTCAGCCTCACCGTAGCTTTGCTCGTCTTGAGACGACCTACCTCACGATTGCGCTGGGCCTTTTTCGAGCGCTTGCCAGAGTGGGCCGTTTATAACGAAAAATACAGCCACCAGGATCAATATACAAACGTGTAAGTAGACGACATGGTAGCTTTTAAATAGTAGCTAAGTTAAATCATTTCTTTGTGCACTAAAATATAATTGCCGATTCTTTTCTTCGCTGTTGAGGGTCCAGTATACGACGTTACATGTGTACATGTGTATTTACGGATATTGTGGATCATATTCAACCTATTTTTGAACACGACGGGAATATTTCAAATTTCGTGAAGTATCCCTTTAACTTAGCTACTATTTAAAAGCTACCATGTCGTCTACTTTTCATTGTAGAGTCACCTTAATGAGGTGATGTGGATTTTTGTTGAAAATAGCTGGTGTGAGAAAGGCGGAGAATTGTGCAGCAACTATTTGTTATTTGATATGAATATGTATGTTTTTCAAAAAACAACTATTTGCTTTAAATCTGCTTTGAACTTAAAATTCACTATTCACACATGCCCAGCAATATACTAGTTTTCAGTTTTGGCCATATTATAAGAAGGAAGGAAGTAAAAACCATGTTGAAATGAATATATGATATATTCATTTTAACATGGTTTCTGCTTTCTTTTGTGGAGTAGCCATGAGAGGGAGGTCGTAAAAATTTAGGCCCTTCTTGCATAGGATTTGCTCGAACTTGACGTTTATCTGCAGCTTATTCGAAAGAAAGTGTAACCAAATCCTTTACACGCACTATCCGCTGCACATGTCAGTAAAAAGAAAAATACAAAATACAAAATAAAATTTGGATCTTGGGTCTTTACGCAATGCAAGGCCACACTGCCCCCGAGACATGCCTAACGGGTTCATGGTTTAGATGCGCGGTGTCATTCGCAAATGCAATATGACTGCTAACTTGAGCGTGCATCATAAAGTAATGATTACACAGCTGGACACTGCTACATTGCTTCATCATTTCGAAATGGATGAGGATGAAGACTGATCCAAATATGTCAGTTCAATCCTCGTGCATGTCGGAGTTTGCCTCAAGTGCTCCAAGCTGTGGCGTGCTAACATACTCGTCCACCAATCGTCCCAGTATATGCTTTGTCAGATTCAAATTCAAGATATAGCAACATTATGTTCTCTATTCCCATTGGGCAAATAAGGATAAAACATGCACACAGGGTGGGGCTGCTACCTCCAAAGGCTTCTTCGTTCCATCTTCCCTGATGTGTAAAAAATATTTAAACCTACCGTGATAACTCACTCTCTTTTATTCTATTCCAATTTGTTTATCGCCTTGTAGGCGCCGAGCGCCAAGAAGAAGAGGAGCGCAAGGTGGGGTGGCGCGCGACACTCGACTGGGCTGTTCTAGCACGGCCAAAAACGATCTCGGTGGGTACCGAAGGCATCCCTCATAGGCCTCCTGCGTTGCCCAGGGGGTGCTGCGAAGAGTGACTTATGACCATTGTTTTGGGTAGTACAACCTTGAGCGCTCTCAAACTGTCAGGCATGGCAGAAGTGTGCTCTGCTCTGATGTGGAGCGCGAGATCACGATGAAAATATAAAGAAACAACAAAAATCAGAACGCCGTCAAAGCTAAGACGCTAAGAGCGCGGAGCCATGAGATGCCGTTTCACGCGTTCCAAAGTAGACAAGACAAAAGAAAAGAAAAATGAAAGCGTCGCGACACAGGTGTTTCGACGTCACCACCCAGATATAATAGACGCGTACCCTAGCGGTGGTGTCATGAAATCGGCACTTTGATTGTCTTGCGGTGTTGAGTCTAGCCGATTTGGCGTCCAAAGGTGTTTTTCGTTCTTCAGCACCAGGCAGAATTAAAGAGCCGACCAACGTGCCATAAGTAGTGCGAGGCTCAATCAGGGTGAGCTTGTACTACCCAAAACGAGAGGCGCTGCGGTTTGTTCAAAGCTTCCAGCGCGGAGGCCTATAGCGTTAGATATTGTAAAGTGTAAATAGTGTAAATAAATGTGTAGGACCTACATTTGGTCACTACATATTTGGTGACCCGGCAAGGCACGCATTCTTCAGCGTTTCCGCCGCCCTCATACGAGACATGGCTACTGGACAACCCAGCGGAGATGTCGGTGCGGTTCGTCTTCGACTCCCACAGTTTTGGCCATCTGACCCCCTCCTATGGTTCGCTCAAGTGGAGGCTCAGTTTTCCACAGCAAAGATCACGGGACAACTGACGAAGTTCCACCAAGTCATTGCAGTTTTGTCACCAGAAGTCGCAACAGAGGTCCGGGACCTTATTCTCAAGCCACCAAATCAGAACCCGTACGACACCCTCAAAGCGGAACTGGTGAGAAGAACGTCCATTTCCGAACAACGACGACTACAGCAACTGCTGACAACGGAAGAACTTGGCGATAAAACGCCATCCCAGATGCTTCGACGCCTCCAGCAACTGCTTGGTGACTCTTCTACGACATTTGACCCTTCGCTTCTTCGAGAGCTCTTTCTCCAGCGGCTACCGGCGACTGTCAGGATGGTGCTAGCACCAACAACGAACATCACCATCGAAGCTTTGGCAGAGCTCGCGGACAGAGTCGTTGAGGTAGCCTCACCGGCTATATCAACGGTTGCTACAGACTCTCTGGCTGTTAGCAGGTCGCAGCAAGAGAACAGCGACACAAGAAAACCTCTGGTCCCAGATGTCATCGAGGACCTGCGGATGCAGATCAACCAGTTGACAACGCAAGTGGCCGCACTCATGACCGCTGCTCCATCTAGATCTCGCCAGCGTTCAAGGTCTCGTTCTTCACAGTTCGGACGTTCCCCACCACGACCCGGATCCCCTCCACCAGGTATCTGCTGGTACCACTGGAAGTTTGGGAACAAAGCACAAAAATGTCGAGCTCCATGTACGGCGTCGGAAAACGGCCCAGCGCGCCACTAGAGGCGGCTAGTCGGAGCGCTCACTCTACCTCCCGCCTGTTTTTTGTCACAGACAAAAACTCTAAACTACGATTTCTGGTAGACACGGGTGCCGAAGTGAGCATTCTCCCCGCGCCGCCTAGCATATCCCCGAGCAAGAGACAGCCATGTACACTACAGGCAGCCAATAAGACACCTATTCCAACTTATGGCGAATCTTCCCTCACCCTCGACATAGGGCTTCGCCGAACCTTCCGATGGATATTTCTCGTCGCGGCTGTCTCTTACCCGATACTCGGCGCAGACTTCCTTCGTCACTACGATCTCCTGGTAGACATGCTTCATCTTCGGCTAATAGATGACACCACTCGCTTGACTGTGCAAGGCATTGAAATGAAGTCGTCACTTCTTCCGTCGATCATCCCTGATCCTCCTCTTTCACCCTACGACAACCTTCTCAACGAGTTCAAGTGTCTAACATGTCCCAACAACTTTTCCCGACCCGTACCACATGACGTGACCCACCATATCGTAACGACGGGTGCTCCCACCTATGCTCGACCACGACGACTTGCTCCAGAACGTCTGAAGATCGCCAAGGCAGAGTTCGAACACATGCTGGAATTGGGCATCATTCGTCCTTCTTCGAGTCCATGGGCCTCGCCTCTGCATATGGTACCTAAAAAAGAGCCCGGAGACTGGCGACCTTGCGGCGACTACCGTGCCCTAAACAACGCCACACTACCAGACAGGTATCCGATACCACACATCCAGGACTTTTCGCTATCCCTTCACGGCTCAACCATTTTTTCGAAAATAGATCTCGTTAAGGCCTACCACCAGATACCGGTAGAACCTGCAGATGTTGCTAAGACGGCCATCACGACACCGTTTGGGCTGTTTGAGTACCTTCGAATGCCCTTCGGACTCAGAAATGCCGCCCAAACCTTCCAAAGGTTCATCGACACCGTCCTCAGAGGATTGCCTTTCTGCTTTGCCTATGTCGATGATCTCCTAATCTTCAGTCGAAACGAGACTGAACACATCCAACATCTGCGACTACTTTTCCAGCGCCTCGCCGAGTATGGTGTTAACATCAACAAAGGAAAATGCCAACTCGGGGCATCACATCTAGAATTTCTAGGCCACGAAGTAGATCAACACGGCATACGGCCCCTTCCAAGTAAAGTGCTGGCGATCAGCAATTTCCCAACACCCACAACCATCCGCCACCTTCGCGAGTTCCTTGGACTGGTGAACTTTTATCGGCGATTTGTTCCCCAGAGCGCTGAGATTCTGTTGCCCCTCACTTGTCTGCTGAAAGGGACCAAGACACCCTCGTCTCCTGTGCAGTGGACACCGATCGCAGAACAAGCTTTCAGCCGAGCGAAGCTGGAACTAGCAAATGCGACGCTTCTGTCACATCCCCAGCACAACACTCCAACTAACATCATGGTAGACGCCTCCGACGTCGCCGCAGGAGCAGTCTTACAACAACTAATCGGCACTGTCTGGAAGCCAATTGCTTTCTTTTCAAGACAACTGACGTCGGCAGAACAACGTTACAGCACTTTCGGACGTGAGCTGTTAGCAATATACACTTCAATCCGCCATTTTCGAAATTTTCTTCAAGGAACAGAGTTCTTCGTGCTCACAGACCACAAGCCCCTCACGTATGCTCTACAAAATGGCACAGACGCACACTCACCTCGCGAAACACGGCACTTGGCTTATATTGCCGAATATACGACCGACATCCGCCATGTCAGAGGCATCGACAATCCTGTTGCTGACGCTTTGTCCCGGAGCACTCCAATTTCCTGCGGACTTGGTTTCCCTCCTGCTGTCGACTATGACGCAATAAGCCTTGCACAGCAGCAGGACCAAGAACTTAAACATCTACGCGAATTCCCTGGTCGGCTTGCCTTCGAGGAGATTACTTTACCTTCATCCACCACAGGAGTAGTCTGCGACGTCTCGACCGGTACACCAAGACCATTCATACCTGCTAACTTTCGAAGGCAAGCTTTCGACTCCGTACACGGCTTATCTCATCCCGGTATTCGTGCCACTCAACATCTAATGACTGAACGCTTCCTCTGGCCCGGAATCAACAAAGATGTCCGAAGCTGGACTCGAACCTGCATTCACTGCCAAAAATCGAAGGTCCAACGTCACACTTCTGCACCGCTACAGGCATTTCCAACCACGAGAAAGCGCTTCGACCACATCCACATCGATATCGTGGGACCCCTACCACCATCTGAGGGCTACCGATATCTTCTTACATGCGTGGATCGGTTCACCCGCTGGCCAGAGGCATTTCCCATTCAAGATATCCGAGCAGACACCGTGGCACGCACTTTCGTTCAAGGATGGGTGTCCCGATTCGGCATCCCATCTACTCTCACAACGGACCGGGGACGTCAATTCGAATCCGCGCTCTTCCGACAACTTCTATCACTCTTGGGAACAAAACGAATACGAACGACCGCCTACCACCCTTCCGCAAATGGTCTCGTCGAACGTTTTCATCGCTCATTGAAAGCGGCGCTGATGGCACAATCCAACCCAAATAACTGGAACACAAGCTTGCCGATCGTCCTCCTTGGACTTCGGGCTGCTTTGAAGCAAGACCTCGGCTACAGTCCAGCCGAGTTGGTATACGGCTGTACCCTACGCCTACCCGGAGAATTTTTCACATCTGGTATGGAAGAGCCAGCTCCTGATCCTATGACATATGCCAATCAGCTGCGAACGATAATGCGAAATCTCCGACCCACATCACCCCGTAAGCAAGCACGAGCTCCAGTGTACGTATCGAACGACCTTGACACGTGCAGCCACGTATTTCTACGCAGGGACGGCTCTAAAAGATCGCTTCAACAACCATACACCGGGCCGCATAAGGTGCTTACAAGAGAAGCCAAGACTTTTACAATCGACTACAATGGACGCCCAGAAACCGTCTCCATTGACCGCCTGAAACCCGCTCATCAGGAACCGCTTTGTAATCCGAACCATGCCATTCAGGTTTCCACCATTCCCGCTCGACCGACCACTGATCACCACTGCCTCACCTCACACCGATCCCCTCGATCTGATCAAACCTACACAGAACACCTCCAATGCACACAAGCACCTCAAGAATCCAACAGACCCAGCTCTGCTTATTCCGAAAACAACCGCAGAGACTCCGGTCAGTTTGGATCTAGACAATCAAACTCTCCGTCAAACACGACGACTATTATTCACCGCAACCAAACAAGCACACGCGATTCCCTCCTAGCTCCGCCTCGTCAAGTGACGTGGTGTTTACCACCATCCTACGGTCATGCTGGGAACGCGGGAGAGAGAGAGGGGAGGGAGAGTATTGTAGGCGCCGAGCGCCAAGAAGAGAAGAAGAGGAGCGCAAGGTCGGGTAGCGCGCGACACTCGACTGAGCGTGCAGCACGGCCGACGATCTCGGTGGGTTCCGAAGGTATCCCTCATAGCGTTAGATATTGTAAAGTGTAAATAGTGTAAATAAATGTGTAGGACCTACATTTGGTCTCTACA